>JAABKK020033781.1:0-14900 GCA_011634745.2 Catotricha subobsoleta
TATCGCAAAAAATTAAACTTTATTTAAAAGATAATTATTCCTCGATAAGTCGAATTCTCGATAACTCGAACCGCAAAAAAAAATTCCATTCGACTTATCGGGGGATCACTGTACATGTAATTTTTTTTTAAATTTTTTTATAACTTTGCGCATGACCACAACTAAAATACGTGTACATATAAATAACAAAATTCATAAAAACCTTTTTCTTTGGAACGAAAAACATTTTCTGACACTAAGCCATTGAATCATACATAATCTAAATAAATCATAAAAATAATAATTACAAAACCTTAAATTCTCTGCCATATACTTACCACACCATAGCCATTAAATTTAATTTTTATTATACGGAAAGAATTCAAAGCTCATAATAACATAAAAAGCAGCAAACACAAAATATCATGCACACACAAATACAGAAAAACTTTAATGAAACATTAATGAGACCGTAAAAAAGTCAGAAATGAAAACTGAAGTGTACTAAATTGGCGTTGGTGTACAAAATAGATTTTTTTTTATTAAAAAGAGCGTTTGCAGCCCAGAACCAGAAAAAATGAATAAAAAGGCCAGAAACTTTTCTTCATATAAAACTTAATACGAAAATTCAATTTTCAATTTTTGCGGTGTTCTGTAAAACTTCAATGACGGCGTAAAATCTATAATCCATGAAGGAAAGATAAAAGGCAAACAAAATAAGATGAAAGCCCACAGAAGTATTATTCAAAAAAAAAAATCAAATAAAATCAAATAAAAAAGAAGAAGAAACTTTAAAGTATGGAATAAAAGACGTTATTTTTGGTTGGGCGTATTTCTACGCGCTCAAAAAAAAAAAGAAGCGAGAAATTGAAGAATGTATTCTGAAACGTGATGAGATTTGTAACAAAACAACAAAAAAGAAATAACCATCTAGCATACAAAAAAAAAAAACAAAACAAAAAAAATCAAGAAGAAGTAAAACCAGAGACAAGAAAAGAAAATCTTAAGGTTATTTACAAAATAAACAAATAACATTGACATATTTTATTTATACATATATCAGTTATAAGCCGAGCTATTTTTTTTTTATTCCTGGGTAATAAAATATTTCAAACAACAAAGCTGTTATTATAACACACAATAGAAAAAAAACATAACAAAAATAATTTATCATCGCCATGATTTTGCTTACAAAAAAAAAAAAAAATAATAAAAAAAAAAAAACATTAATGTCCACGCTACAATACTAGAAAATGTGTTACAAAATGTAGAATTGAAATTAAATTGTTACGAACGAGTAACATAGAACAATGCTTAGATATACATTTATGATGTTAATAGAAAACAAAACGTGAGAGAAAAAGAAAAGATACGACGTTGACGACAACGCGTTAAATTTATATAGTTCTAGCTTATAAAGGCAAAAAGCTTATTTTTAAAATACAAATTTATTTTGATAGCAAAATCAATAATCGAAGGATTTTCTCCCGTTAAAAAGGCCTTCGCCATATAAAAAAATGTAGAACGGTGCCTTACTTTACAAATATATTATCATACAGTCATAGTGTCTACAATAGTAAAATATATATGTTACTAAGAGTTTTTCGATCTGTTTGTTTATTCTAGATGGTCTTCTTTATATCTTTCTCTAAAACCTTTAAAAATTTTGTGCTGCTTACCCAATATCACAAGTTCCTCTCCCCCCCGCCCCTGACTTCTTCCTCACCATAACAACTCAGACCATCAATTTTACCATTCCATTTCCGATACAGCCTGGAAATGTATTTTATAAAAGATATTCGCGTGTTTGAATTTATACACACACAGTCACCATTCCCCAATTCTCAGGAAAAAAAATATAGATATTTTTGTAATGCATGCTGCTGCGTTGATATATTCTTATATAAATTTAAAAAAAAAAAAATAGAGATAGAATAGGTTTTAATACATCTACCCAAAAAAAAATATTTTATCTATTTTTTTCTGTTTTTTTATACTTCGACTTCTCTCTTGAATTTAAATCGACTATCAATTTCGCATTTGGAAAATCCTTTTCTTTTTTTTTTTTTGAATTCTAACAGAATATTTTTGCACCACAAAAACCTTATTCAATTAAGTCAATAAGTCTGTATGTTTATATGTTGTCGTCGTACGTTGCCTCCTGTTTGAAGCACTTTGAAAATGAGCAATTATGGTGTGCGGCGTGTTAGATTCAGATTTTGGTTTTCTTCTAAATTTTTTTTTTTCTTATTTTTATAAAATTTAGTTTGTAATTTATATGACAATAGTCAAGCAATCGTGAAGATATTTTCAAGTTATCCATTTTTATCACAGTCATTATCATGGTAATTAAAGAGATGAGCAAAAAAAGAACAAAATAATACAATTTATATTCTTTTAAATTTGTTTTTGTTTTAGTTCTGAAAACTTGATACTAGAACTTTCTTGATGACAATATAAATACAGATTAGATTTTCTTAATGGAGATTATAATAAATTAGAAATAATAATGTTAGATTATTGTGAAGGCATATTTCAATTATGTTTTTTTTTTTATTATGTATTATACTATGCTTTTTCTTTTTGAAAGTCATGCGTTCGCTTAAATTTGAATTCTACTCTAAATTTTTTCATTCGCTACATCTTTCAATAAGAGAATTTAGAATATTAATAGTTAATTAAAAAAAAAAAACAAGTTATACAACTTAAATTGGATTTGTATTCAATATGCAATACTTGTAATACGCATTACGCATATGAGTATAAACGAAATGCAGAGCATAAAAATCGAACAACACATGAAAATGAATACTTAATAAAATCATTGGAGTCGTTTTCGATAATAATCAGAAATAATGTTTTACCATTTGAATTTGACTTTCTACATTTGACCTAGATCAGACTAGATTATAACCGACAACAACTTCAATGTCGACGCAATATTTTTTGAGAAAATTGAAAAATTTTACGTTTCACCTTGTGTCAAGGTCTCCAGTCGGAGCGTTCTGATTAAAGAAGAATTAGATTTATTTTTGAAAACCTTAGTGGTAGAATTATTTCGCTAAGTTACAGTTTCCGACAAAACACATCAACAAACATATAATTATTTCTTTGTTATTCAGAGCGTTCTAGAAAACAAATATCTGCTGAGGACTTTATCATTTTGTACTTGATCTTTTTAATCAGAATCTAGAACATAATAAGTTTTTATCCTGATCGTTTCCGAGAAAATTAGGAAAAATGTGGCCTTTGAAATGTGACAATGACCTGGTCAGGTGAGATTTTCATCGAAATCAGCCCACTAGTTTCGTAGAGAGGAAGGACTTCATTTCAATAAGTGCATACAAATTACACTACATACCGTTTCTTCATTTACAATTAATTTCAACATGTTTCTTTTCGTGTGAATTTATTTATATTTGTCTCCCTCTCTCTCTCTCTCTCTCTTTCTCCGTCCATAAAACTTGTTTATATAAGCTATATTCTATATCTAAATATATAAATGATATCTAGTATCTACAGACTGCTATTTTTCTTAAATACAATAAGTATATGTAACTGTACATATATATTTTGTTGCTCTGTTCATGTTCTGTTAATATATTTTAATATTGAAGTGGCGTATGGTATTGCATAGAAAAGTTTGAATGGATAAGATTAAGTATACATTATAATATGGAAATTTTCTCGAAACATAAGACTTTGACGACTTAAGTCCTTTGAGATTATTTTTGACAAAAATTATTTTCTGCTCTGCTGTGTCGCTGGTTATTCGGCACTCCTTTTCAAGCATATATAATATATATATTTTAATACCAAATGATTAAATCTATAAGTAAATTTATTGTATTCTATTCTTATTACCAAGAAAAACTTTATACTTTCTCTTATTTTGTTTGTATATTAAAGTAAATAAGTAGATGCGTTCTATGTATACGTACTTGTAAATAATTAAATAAATGCGATCATCTGATGCATAAAAACAATGATGATGAATTAAGATGCGACATTTTATAAAGAAAAATAAGAAACGATAAAAAAAAACGACAGCTATATAATTTTATTAATGATATTAAAGAAAATTACAAGCAGCACTGTTTTTCTTGAACTTAATTAAAGTTCAAATTAGATTGTGGGTTTGTGATGAAAAACAGAATTCACCACATTGCATAAAAAGTTTTTGAATTGGTCTTGTGTCTGTTTCGATTTTCTGATTGATATAAATAGTGGTTGGCTGCAAGTGCACGTTTCCCTGGAATATCTTTCAAGCTAACTTTTAATGAGAAATGGTTGCACACAAAAGCCAACAAATCTTTAATTTATTTGTTGAAAAACAAACAGATATTATAAATAAAACAGATATATTTTTAAATAAAATTACAATAAGATATTTTTCTCAATTTGACTTATATTTCGAATTAAATTATTTTTCAAGTATTATCAATATCAACAAAATGAAATGATTTTATTCCATAAATTGAGTCCCTATCTCGATCTAGTTAAAAATTAATAAATTTACATAAAATGCTTACTTAAAAAAAAATGTTAATTTCATTCTCATTTTAATAAATATTTATTTATTTTTTGTAAATAAAATTTAGGGTATATTAAGACTGACTATTAAAATTATGCTTTTTTAATTAATCATTTTATCAAATACAAATATCAAACAATAGTATTCATTGGATTTAATTATAAATTATTTAAAAAAGCAATTGTTACAATTCATTACTTGTCATTGTCATGCCTATCCTATGTGCATTTGTCCTTTTTCTGATTTCTGATTCTGAGACATATTTTAAATTTCTTAGGTGTGAAGGATTTGAATGTATAAACTTCTTATTACGGACGGTGCAGGAACACGGCTTTTTACCTGAATGAATATATTGTTGTAACTTTGTCCTTTTGCAAACGTAACATTTAAATAGTTTTTTTTTTTGACGAAATAGTAATAGAATGGGTTATATCATCATTCGAAACAGTATCGTCAAAATCCACCAAATTTTCCATTTGTTAGTTGTTGGACGCATTTTGTTTAATATTTGTATTTAATTCATTTATATTTCCAGTGGTGTGGTAAATTCATTGTAATCGTTATTTGATACGACATGCTCCATTTCCAATAAATTTTTCTTTTCGATCTCAATAACAAATTTATTTTTGTATTCATCACGTTTGCTTTATTTATTATTGTTTTTATTCTGTTCAAAAATGCAGCATTTTCTTCCATGAATTCATTATTTATTGCTGATTCCAAATGATTATTTGAATGGGTTGTTTTTTTTTTAAAATTCTGATTTTAAAAAAAAAACTCAATATTTTTGCTATGAATGTTTCAATTCTAAAATAAATTAAACACGATTTGTATTAATTATTCATGAAAGATAATTTTCTACGGATTTTTTTCGCCTCAACTAATAAATAAATTATAGAAAGTTTCATTTGCACTCTTGCATTAAAGTAAAATTAATTTCCAATAAATATATATATGTGACACTATATTTCCATATTTTACAAATAATACAAATATCATTTTGTTTTTGGTTCGCTCATTTAATTATTACAAACTTTTGCAATTTTGATAAGTATTCATCGACAAATATTAATCACCTCCAATCTCCTTATAAATTTATTGCAAAAATTAAAATGTGAAAAAGGTGACAGGTTCAATGTTCATTATAAGTGCCAAGCAAATAGTTTTGAAGACGCAATGTTTGCACTAAATTTTGATATTTGCTGCTAAGCATATACAAATGAAAAAAAAAGAAAATTCCTATTTACGAGTCGCGTTGTCCGTTTTATTTTTCTTTTAAATGCAAATGTAATAAAATTGAAGTAATGTTCAGTAGATTTTTTACTTAATAAACCGTGCACAGCATGGTTTATATTTTTTGCCACCATTAGTATTTGTACTGAAAATACGGCGCTGCATGTATACCTGTGGGCAACTACAACAACAAAATACATTGTTTTGCCCACAGGATAAGCGTTGTCTAGCGGAATTTTTCAACACGAAAAGCATGGTTTATTTTGTACTTCGCTGCTCAGAATAATATGTATATTGTATATGGATATTCTACTACGTTCATAAATAGATATCTAGGAATTAGACGCGAATACTAAATTGACTTATATGTCTACTTTGATTTATTCATAATTATTAAAACAATAAAATTATGCCATTTCGAAAAGGAATTTGTTTGCTATAAATATTTTTTATTTACTACCTATATATAAGTTATAAATAACAGAATGGGGTTGGGACAAAACAAAATTGTGCTGTTTTCATTTAACTTTTAGGTAGAGAATTAAAAAAATATTATACACGTATTTTTTAATTTTTTGTTTATTTCTATGGTTTTTATGGTTTTTATTTAAATTGGTTTCAAAGTTTGAACCTATTCATATAAATTTAACGGATTAATTCAAATTCAATTTGATCAAAAGGCCGAATAACTGGGATATTTAATATTTTTATGAATAATCTTATAAATAATGTGGTTTTACTTAAGATTACTCATAAAAATAGTAAATATCTCAGTTATTATTGTTGGGGTGGTGGAGGAGTGTTTGTCGATGTCACATAACACACATTTTTTAAAAAAAAATTCAATAATTTAAGAACACACATTTTTTAAAAAAAAATTTCAATAATTTAAAAATTTTGATATTCTGTTACGTAAATAGGGGGGGAAAGGGAAGGGGAGGGGGGGTTGGTTGGTTGTCTGGAAATTGGTTACGAATTGTTATAATGGGGAACGGGGGTGTTAAACAATGATTAAAATCGTGTTACGTAAGAACTCCCTCCATTTATTTTTGGTGACGCAACTTTGCCCCATAATTCTTCTACCCTTTAGCCTTTACCCCTTAAAAAGTTTTAGTGCAAAAAAATAATAATGAAAAATAAATGCACTAAAAGTTTTTTAAGGGTAGTTTAATGAATACACAAAATGTATGGAGGAAAATTGAGTCTCCAAAAATAGGTGGACGTCATTATTTTTCTTTTTAGCCGATCGGTTATAGATACCGAATGTTACTAGTGGAATAATTCAAATGCAAGATACACAGATTGGTTAAGTTTAGCACAAAAAGATTTAATAACTATGAATACTCTTCCGCTTTTTACTTATTTGATATTCGAAATAAAATTTAATAGTATGTAACTATACTTATCTTTGTACTCTAAACGTCTTATTCTGTAGATAATAGATATCTCTCTAAATTCAAAGCTCTATATCTTCAATTTGTAATGGGTAATGGTGTCGTTTCAATTTCCAATGAAATAACATGACTTTGATACCAAATACAATTTTTGTCGTCGTTATGCAGGCGCATATATTATAACAACATATCTCCACAGAGAATGGTTATGCTAGCTTCTTATGTTTATGCATATAAACATATAATATATATTTATATATATATATATATATTTCTTTTTCATAAAAAAAAAACTGAATAGTAAATAATATTATGTCCTCATACATTTTAGTATGTACATTTTGGATCAAAATTGATTTTTTTTTTATATTCAAACAGTCGAAATATTGGAATTCGATAAAAAAAAAATAATATAAATAAAATAAAATAAAGTATACTTACTTATGAACGTCAAATAAGTTTAGTATTATCTGGCTGTGGCAAAAATTGCTAGAATACGAATAAAAGCATAGCAAGTATTATCGATATGTGTATTTACAATTTGCATATACGAACTGTTCGAATTCTTACATATTGAATAAGATTTTCTTAATTGAATTTATATTTATATACATATTTATTTGGTTTTATTGCATAAATAAGTATCTCTACATGTGACATTGATGTGATAACCGAATCATATGAGGAGCTTTATGGGTGGGTGCACAAATGTATTATGGTGATTATTTTTATTGAATGTGATTTTACTCAATCTTAGTTATTTTTTACGGGGGGTTATTTACTAATGTATTTTACTAAAAAAGAAGCTCTTTTTTTTATGATTAATTCTGAAATGTTTGTAGAGCCTTAGCTTGTGATAATAAAATCGATTACATCAACACAAGTTAGACAATGTAATTGAATTTTTCATAATATTTTGAAAGCCATTTAATCATCGAAAAATGTTTCGATACTTGAAAATTTCATTGATTCCTGGGCTAAACAGAAACAGAAGACAAAACATTGACCTTGACATTGAACAAGATTTGAAATTAATTGAAACAACTTAATAATCTCAATTGTATCATTTCAATCATATTAAATAAGACACGCTATGAATCAAGTATTCTTTATGAATTGGCACTCACGATAAAATAAAGACCTTTTTTTTGTATTTAAAACAAATTGAATAAACTAAATGAAATGAAATATTGCCTATTATATCATAAACATTTATACATAATATTGTTTAGGGATGGGGCAAATACCTTTTTTCTATTTGTGTGTAAATACCTTTTTTTTGTGGATTATTTGTATGAATGTTCATATGGTCTTTTTATTTATTTAAGTTTTCTATTTTAAATTTAGTTTGGCAACCGCTACCAACTTACTTTCTTGGCAACCATGACCAATTTTAGCCACGTATTTGTAAATTATTATATCAAATATTTAAGTCTTAGCGCCAGCTCTCCGATGCTGCGTAAGTTATATTCTCTGTCTACGTCCCTGTATTTTAAATACCAATACAAAAAGAATAAATACTAATAATAGTTTTTGTAAAAATAAAATTATTTAAAATACTTATTAGAAATAAATGTATTTTAAATGGTCCCATCCCTGATATTGTTTGGTAGTACCTTTTAAAAGACACTACATTTGACTTTGCCATATATATATATTTCTATTACTGAATTGATAATGAAAGGTAACTATTATGCGGTATCTACCTTCCAATATAATAAAAGCAAAAAACAAAAAAAGTAAAAAAACAAAAAACAAAAATCTCAACGAGCAAAAAAAAAAATTTAAGACATAGAAAATGTTTTCATCTTTTCTTCCGGAAAATTGATAACCTATAATCGAACCAATTTGTTATGGACATTAAACATAAATAGATTGCGTTTATTTAATACGAACCATCGATATAGTATTATAGAATTAGACCATGTGTAAGTGTATATATCTATATATTATATATTTATATATATATATAATATTATAGACAAACAAGACAAGACGAGACGAGACAAGACAAGACAAGACAAAATGAGAGTTGAGAGACCATCATCAGACAAATACCAATCAATCACAAAAAAATCTATTCCATTATTTTTATTACCAATATTGACTGATTCAATCGATAGATATTCCCATTCCAATGTTCTATTTGGTTAGAAATACTTATAAGTGTATCGAAAATTTATAGCGATATGTTTCGTGTACAAAACGATTTAATAGAATTAAAAGCATTGTTATTATATTGATATTAGTTTTACTTTATCGTAATTAATAAAATGATTTTCAGTTTTAGATAAATACTAAAATAATTGGCTTTGGCTACTTAATTGAAGATAATTTAATATAACATCGAATAGCAAACATTAATATTATTTCTTTTTTTTTGTCTGCATCGATAACATCACTTCTATTCCATTATTTGTCATTTGTAAATCTAGGTACATTCGATCACAAAATAAATCAGCATATAATTAATGGGAAAGATTACTATTAAACATTTAAGATTCAAGTCACATATTATTAATTATCACAAATTGATTGAACGTAAATGATTCATTCTAAAATCTATTATTCGTATTGTTATTGTTTAAACAATTGGTGGTCATGAACCTTAAATACAAATGCATAATACAAATTCTCTCTATTAATATGGATTTATATAATTAATATTTATCACAATGTCAACTTTGTATTTGATGTTCTATTTCAACTTGGCACCTTTATTGTGCAGTTAGGAATAAATTAATTGGTATTTCGTATGGAGTTGAATAGAAAGGTAAATAAATAATTACATATGAAATAACCTTTCACTTTGACGAATGATGATTTATTACCTGTGAATTTTATATATCGTCATCATCTGTTTAGGATGGCATTTGCTTTAAAGGGCGTGTGTCGTATGTCATATTTTTTGATTTTCAGATGCATCATTGATGTTAAAAAAAAGCTGAATGTTTTATTTCCCTGTAGTGACTATAGTGTACAATTTAAAATTTAAATCATATAAAGTGTTTCCGTCGTCATCTTGCTATTTTAAGTTTAATAGTTTTTCCCATTTATTCATTAATAAATAAAATATTTATGAACTTGTGTGAAACTTTTACTTGCTTTGGCCTCAAATGATGATTGCCATGTAGTTACGGAAATATGACGGGACGCAAAATTTTCCGGTTTGTTCGGCGAATTGGATTCAGAATTTTTCAATTTTTAGCGGGAAATAAATGTTCATGCTTCAATGTAAAAGTGCACTATTAATGTTTCTATTTCCCTAACTGATGTTTTTCATTAAAATACTGAACTTGTATTTGTGATTTTTTTTTCATTAAATAAACACTAAATGTATGTTAAAAAAAATACTTTATTTGTGAATCTAATTTTAATATTAAATTTACTTTTGCTCTGAACACTTACGTTACGAATATATTTAACGTCATCAATATAAACAAATTGGAATCGAACATAAAAATATTGGAATTTTCAAAAGAAATAGAAAAAATAATTCACTATACATTTTTGACGGAAACGCACAAATGATTTCTTTTCCTATTTATTTACTTATTTTTTTTTAAATCGAATTTAAACATAATGTCTTTAGTATCTTATTGACAAACTAAAAAAAGAACACGTTGAAATGCAATTTAGTTTATGCAGAATGTAAGTAGATGATAATATATTATGTACCTACATTCAATCAACATTCCAATCGCTAATACATACCATCAATTTAAATTGAAGACAGAATGATAAATCACTATGAAAAAAAAAATCTTGGGAATTTGTTAACTCTTTAATACAACACATGAAACAAATAAAATAAAAATAAGAAAAATAAGAAAACCGCGTAAATCTGTTTGAATTGATCATTTGGAAAAAAATTCGATTAATTCTTAATTGCCTTGATTTTGACAAAATGACTTCTCATTATGGCTGCGAAGTAAGTAGTTTTGAAAAGAAATTTACGCTAACTGCGCAAGCGAGTTTTACTTCATTTTTGAAAAAAATTAAGTATTGATGGTTTCGAAAATTTGTTGGCCGTTTTTTTTTCTTCACAATAATAAATAACTCATGTACCGATCGATACATTGGTAGCTTGTTTTTCTTTATATCAACTTCAACACATTTACAATATTCACAGTCATGGTTTAAACTTTTAAACAGATTATTTAAACTTAGTTAAAGATTAAGATTTATCGTTTTTGCATCATATGTTTTTTGCATAACTATTTGTTATTGAATTCATTTTACAAATTAAATATTCAAAGAACCTCTTAAAATGCTATCAAACATAAAAACAGATGAAATCTTAAATAAAAGTATAAAATTTTACAATCTCTCTAATTGACACCACTCTAATACAATTTTATTAATCATAATTCTGGCTAGCGTCTGTTCTGAGAACGATGATTACATAAATATACGTACAATTCCATTGCATTACGTGCTAAACCATCAGACCTATATAATTCTCATTAATTTTATGGAGGTTTACACTAAATTATACAAATTTTCTTGTATCATTCACATTTATAATAGCAAACCATTAGCATTAAAATTATAATTATCACCCTAAAAAAAATCTATTTTATTTATTGTGAATAATATAAGTCCGTCCTTTAACGATAAACATTTTCAGTTTTGGATTATCTGATAAATATGAAATGTTCTGTTTTGATAAGTAATTTATGAAGAAAGGTATCACTTGTTTATTTATTTGCTATTCAAAAACCTTTTCGTAATTATTACAAATTTTAGAAGACTATTTATGCTAAGACTATAATCTCTGCTAATATACCCCGTACTGGATTATAGTCTGACATAATTATATTATAGTTACGTAGAGAGTATTTTATCAAATTATGTGCAGAAGAGACTTTAAATAAACACGCCATGGTAATTCAAAAGCTTTTTTTTTTTCTTATAAACTATTTTGCTAGGAATTATATGGAACCTTTCAATGTATCGAATATATTCTCCCTGCAGTGTAAACTAATCATCGGGAAGTATAGTAGCGTCACCTTTCTTACGAAATGACAGATAAAATTAATTAACTTTGTCAGTCTCATAATAGTGTAGTCACTAATTGTTTCGAAGTGGAATTTTCATGTAACAAACTGAAATTTTCACCATAAGTAGTATTCAATGAGTAAAATGACATACTCAAAATCCGAAAAAATCCGAGTGGAGCTTTAGCGGCCATCTTCGAAAATGCCTTTTTCAGGAAAACTTCCAATATCTGGATTGGAGACACCTACAGACTCCAACATACCACCTTTGAAGAGACATTTAAATTGCCTAATGACATGTGGAATTCCGTCTCCAAATAGGTGAAAATGGCGTATGAATTGATAATTGAGTTAAAAAATTTCCTCAATTTTCATGGGTTTTCTCTCATTTTCGCCCATTACAACTTATTTTTAATCGATTCTACACAAAATTTTAGGTAGGATAGTGTTTTTCATACAACAAAAAGGTAATAGTTTGTATTTTTTTAAATTAAAATATACGATTTTTATCTATACCTAGGGGTCCAGGAGGTCAGCAGGAAATTCAAATATCTCAAAAAGCTTTTTCCAAAAAGTGAGAAGAAGTGGTGAAGCCAATATATAGGAAATCGGGGTCAAGGAATCTAAAAATGATATTCCCGAAGCTCTCAATAATTCCGCTGATGATGATCCAGTATATAAACTGTAATAATCGCCAAATACCGGTATTTCTACCCAAAAACACCATCAGCGGAATTATTGAGAGCTTATGCTATTGTTTTAATAATTATGTGTATGGATTTTTGATCAGTATTTACTTACTTTGTAAATTACAAATGATTTTAAAGTGTGAACTGCAATACTATTTCTATTATACAAAGTAAGAAGCATTTATATATATTTAAAGAAAAAAAAAACAAGAGTACATAATATGTACTACATATATGTACTAAACATTGCTGCAGATACCTCAAATGATGGACTAGCACATTAAGTCGGCGGATAAGAAATCGGTGCATCACACTGAAAAATCATTCAAAACCGACCCTTAATTTTTGGAGATGCAACCTTTTCCCATACAATGTCAGCCCCTTCGACACCTCCATTATACGTTTTAATGTAAAATAAAACAAAAAGAAATTTTCACACTATATTTTTTTTGTGGATGTCGGAGGAGTTGATATGGTACGGGGGAAAGTTGTGTCTCCAGAAATACATGAGGATCGGTATCATTTTCTTATACTACGGACCAACTACCTATACTTAACTCATGTAAATAACTCTACAAGGTGTCAGCTTTTTAATGTTGTATTATTTTATCGCACGCGAATAATGAAAAAAAAATGACACCCTGATAAGTTATTTACTAGAGTTAAGTACAGTTGTCTGTCCGTAGCAATATGCGCAAGGAAGGGAGTACATAGTTATTAATTGCAAAATATTCATGATTCATGATTCATTTTCTCAATTAATAGTTTATGTTCGTTTACTTACTATATAAGCCGTATTAAATCAATCAAAATATATTTTCATCAAGAATAATTACTGCATGTTTACAAATTGATGTTATAACCAAGCCAAACCATAAACCTTTCATTATAACATCATCTTGAAAAAAAAAGAAAAGAAAATTGCCCAAAAAGTTCAAATTTGTTGAGTAAAGGAGTTATCATTAAAATTGTTAAATTAAAATATTTATTATTCATGTGATTTACAGAACAATGAATAATAAATGTTTTCATTTGTTAGATTTGTAGAATAAATAATTGTGGTTGAATATTGTTGCAACCGAAAGTTCTACATAAATATTATCAGTAGGGTGGATTATATTAATGGTATTTAGTAATTCTCTACTCGACTCCGCATAAATAAAATTATATTTTATATCTTATCGTATCTTCTGATGTTCGGATAATGTATACATATTTTTAAACTCTATTGCTTAATTTTTTAATAGTTTTTTTTTTCTTCTTGTTGAGTAAGCTAGCATTCATATTTATAACCACATTTTGCAGAAAAGTTAGCTTTTAAAGTTTTGTAATTGCTACAATGTATTTTAACATGAAAAACTTTTTAAAGTATTAGCGCAAAATATTGTTACTTTTTAGGTATGGTTAATCTTAATACTTCTATGTAGTTGTTTGATAGAATGCTTATTATTATTATTTATAATGGTGAAAATGTTTGTTAATTTTAAAATGTAGAGATATTTTAGTGTGCTGGATGTAAAATTGTGGAAAACCTATAGCTATGTATTGTATGCAGTAGAGTAAAATAAGAATATTTCTGGACAGCAGATGGAAAAGGATAGAAAAAAAATAGGGTTTCTAGGATTTGAAACTGCATTTTTCGACTGTTTTCGACCGAATTTTTTAAAAAAAATAATTATTGGTTTGGCAAACTTTTGTTTTTTGTTTGAGGCACTTTTCGAAATCAGGGAAAATTTGCCCGTAAATATTTTTCCCCGCTTTTTTTTCACAAAAATGAGGTCGTGTGTCAATCCATTGGTAGCTTATTTTCAGTTAAACTTCATATTTCATTAATTTTGGAAATGAACATTTGCATCTCGTTCATAAGAATTTGTTTGTGTCTATTGAAGTTTGATTCGTTGAGATATATTTGAGTGTTCCAAAGTTTTAATCATTTCTAATACCTTTTTTTTTGACCTTTTCCAAATTAATTATATTTTTTGGATTTTTTTCCGAATTAGTCAGTGGCCAAACGACCATCTCGCTGAGCTTAAAGTAATATTTTATGTGTCATATATCGTTGGAAAGGTAA
>JAABKK020033803.1:0-14896 GCA_011634745.2 Catotricha subobsoleta
GAGAAAACAATTTTTTTATTTTGGTGCAATCTGGAAAATTTTAAAATAATGAAAACTCGGTCACCCTAATATATATAGAACATATTTTATTATCTACTTGAAGATTTTTATCCATAAAAGCTCTAACTCCCATAATACAACCAAAAACGAAAAAAAAAATAGAAATAGGTGAACAAAAATCGTCCGCTTTAAAGAAGAGGTATTATATAAAAAAAAAAAAAAATAAAAAAAAAAATGAAATTGGTTGAATCGGCTATTGATTGTTAGGGTTTGTAATAAAAATCAAATTTCATATTTGTTATATCGATTACTAAGTGTATTTTATTATTATATTGCTTTCTGCTTGCCTAAGTATAAAAAGTTAGCACTTCCTATTACAAAATTGACGTGAAGATGAGTTTTTTTTTTCACATACGTTCGATATTGGTGTTGTATTTGTTTGAGACTTGGTACACCAGTCTATATAATATATCAGTTGCTTTCATCAATATTTACTCAATCATTCAATTGAGTGATGTATTTTATTGCCTTTTTTTTTAAATATATTGATGTATAAAATTATGCGATTTATACTTTTTTTTTTAATATTTAAATAGTTGTTGATAAATATTTATTCAATGAATGAACTGGAATTCATTTTTTAGATTATTTATTTGTTAAATATGTTTGGCTTGTCCATTTGCACAATAATAAGTAATGTAATGTGATGTGATGAAAATTATTTATGCTTTGTTAATGGAAATATTAATATTTATCATGTTTAGCGAATTATTAGTTAAGAGAAATTCTATAGACGTATATAATTTGTTTATCACATACAAAAATAATAATGTTAATATACAAGTATATATTTAACATAAGGTATACGAATTCTACCTGATTTCAGAGAATAAAAGCAATAAAAGCTTAACAGTGTTTTGAAAAAAGTTATACTTACCGGTATTTAAGAACTAAGTTTTTAAGTAGCCAGCATTTTATATATTATGTTGCTTTTGGTGGTCCTGTTTCATAATTATTGTTTAAAAAACTCACATAAATTGAAGAATTGTTTAAATTGATCGGTTGCTTGGCGCTACCAAATATAAAGATGATTAAGAAAATCAGTTCTACTGAATATTCAAAAATAATCTGGTTTGCTGTTTGTTGACCGTGAAATGTAAATAATTTTGTTGTTTTACTTGAGTTGTTCTTTCAATAATTTAATTAATAAATAAATCAGAAGAAGAGAGCGGTGTCATAAACTCGAAATAAAAATAAATAAAGAAAAGAGAAATGTATAAATTTTATATTTTTAAGCTAATCTAGAGAAAATTAGAAGAAATTATTCCTAAAAGCATAAATTTGAAATATGTTGTGAAAATGTTATTTTATTAAATTGAAAACTAGAAAAAATGAATATATTTTAACCCTGAATATTCATTAGTACAGATTTTTATGCCAGTAATTATAACAAATTCAGATGAGGGAAGTTAATTTTTTTTTATGCTGTGTATTTATTATTATGTTCAAGGTGCGGCAAATTTAAAATCATAATAAAGAAACTGAAATAAAAAAATATTCCAGTGAAAAAAATCTAAAAAATAATGATGAGATTTTTTTTTAATAATCGATACAAATAAAAAAAAAAGTTTTCCCTTCTCATTGCGTTTCATTGAACTGAACAACCCCAGAAAAACAATAAATTAATTCAAAAATAATAAAAGCTCTCATTTCTCATTGAATTTTCAACAACAATTTCCAATTCTTTTTTTTTTTTTTAATTATACCTACTTTTTCTTTCGAATCTGGTTTTATATTCAAGTTTATTGCTGCTTTTTACCACATTATGTATATATAACTGAATTGTTTATTGCTGTAGGTGTTATACGTATTGTAACATACAATTGAAACAAACAGTAAAAGCAAACATAAAATTATTCAAGAACATTAATTAAACTTCATATTAAAACCAACAATCGATGAAAGTATATATAAGCCCATACTTACAACAAGCTTAAAACTATTTAATAATGTTTCTCGGATGACACGACATCTACTCTATATACTACTAAAATAAATTAAATACCTTTTTCAGAAGCTAGCTCTAGATATACATTATACATTTTTCGGTATTATTTGTTTTTTGTTGGTAAATATATATAAGCAGAATTCTAAGGCACATTATGTTTGAAGTGAGCATATTAAAATTAAACACCCGCTTTTACCTATTTTCCAAAAATACATAGTTGTTAAATGCGGTTCAAAAAAAAACAGTTTTTTTTTTTTGGTTATTAATTTTACAATTTTTATATATTTATTACTGTTACAAAAAAAGCGTCTGTTCCACCTTTTTTTAATTCAATACTTGTTTCAATACACTTTTAAACAAAATTAACGAAATAATTATTTAGAAAAAAATAACACCATAAGAAATAAAATGTCATTTAATATTTTACGTGTCTTGTTAAGTAGCAAAGCTCACCTATGTCAAGTTATAGGTTGAAACAATCACCCCATTTCAAAAAAAAAAAAAGGCAAATGTTAATAGCTTCCAAAATAAAAATAAAGAACATCTATTTTTATTTGGATATAATGTTCAAAATATTTTCCACGTTATTAATTTATGTTTGGTTGTAGATTTTACTTATTTATCTCAAAATAAGTTAAAGTGACAGTGTTTGATTCTAATAGACTCAAACATATTCTCATTTGTAATTCTAAGAATTGTTGATATAAGATGTATGTTGCTTTTGCAGAAATTCACGTATAGCCACCTGCTATTATCAGGGTGAACTTTGCATAAACATAAAATATTTTGGTGAACAATAACAGATTACCTCGATGATGTCTTAAGGTGAAGACCCGCTCATGGACCATTTTAAATGAATATCAAAAAGCTAAACTGACGCTACAAATCAAAAATTCGTAACTACATCAAAGCGTCATCCTTATTATGCATTATGCTATAATAAAGGATGAAAATCGTTTGCAAAGTATAATGAAGTTACGACTTTTAGATTTATAGCGCCAATAGAGCGAGTGTTCTAAATTAAATTTAAAAAAAAAACTGTTAATTTAAAGTTGTCAAACGCAACGTATTTTGTAAAATTATATCGAAGTCTGCATATGTATACAAACTGAGAAATTTAACAAGTAACTATCTGTCCATAAAAGAGGATAGAATTGGTTTTTAAATGTTAAAATTTACCGGATATTAATATTTGATCGCCTCAAAAACAAAAGTATCGCCTAAAATACAAAACTTATCGCCGAGGACAACTCTCTCTCTCTTTACCATTATGGTCAATTCATAAATTTTTTTTTTTTTTATATATATTAATTAGTTCCCCCGCTAGGGCCTCTATGTAAAAATGAAGAAATAAATACCATTTTACCATTTAAAATATGAATTAAATGGAAATTTATTTCAAATCTATTTCTGAATTTCAGGCATTTTTTTCTGTATTTTCAGGCGATCAATTTTTTTTTCGGGCGAGCATTTAAATGTGTGCCAAAGTTTACTTATCCCATTATTATTTGTATTATTATTTTTAAATAATTACTTTTCAATTGTAATAAAAAAAAAAAACGATTTTATTTTTATCAATAGAATAATTTTATTTTTGGTTGATGACCAGCTAAATATTATGCTTAGGCTTACATCAAATTTACTAAATCATTATTGTTTCTTGTCTACAACAAAAAATTATTTGTTTATTTGATTATAAAGATTAAATTCAGATAGATGACAGAGTCTACTTACTACTTAGGTTGAGAAATATTATTTATCTTAGCAATTTAATTAAACTACCATTTTGCATAGCATACTACATAGACTAGGGACATTATAAATCTTGTGAATGTTTAATATTAAACTTTCTTGACAAATATTATTAAAATACCAAAATATATAAATAAGAGAATAATAAGTAAAAAAAAGTTTCCTTGTATACAAGTCGCAGTTTGTAAATAAAAAAAAAAAAAAAAACAAGAAAAACAAAAATGCTAAATTCTCTTAATCAACCATTAATAATATTCTCTATGAAATTTAATTTTGAATTATGTTAAATCACAACCTGTTGTATACAAACGTAACACAAAACAGACACCTTAACTTCAATCCTAATTGAATTTCTAGGTCGTAAAGTCATTTATCTTCATTAGATGAGATAAAGTTAATCCTTATATTTGAAAATTTTGTTTCTATGCTCACTATGTATTTATGATTTTATAGAAAAGAAAATTTATATAAAATATTTTTATATAATATATATATATTTGTACAAAGATAGATAGATACTTCAATCATATTTATAAAAAGTTGCAGTGAGATAGAACGAACGAACATATTTTGAAATAATTTTCTGCTTTCTGTTCAAATAAATTTAATAATGAAAATGTATCATTTCAACTTACCGTAGAAAATATAACATGAAATTGATTTAGTTGAATTAAAACTGTGTGTTGATATAAAGAATTACGTAATGTTTTTTTTTTTTTTTTAATGCTATAGAAATGAGAATTAAATTGAAATAAATGTGTATATGGCCGCAATGTAGATTTGTAACTTTGGTAATATATAGATATCAAATAGCTATATTATGTATATTTGTGTAAATATAATTCAGTCATTTCATTTAAATATCGTAATTTGTATACTTATTTAATTTACAATGTTTCTCTAATGTCTCTCTGAAATAGAAAAACCCTCATTAAAATTTTTGTATTACATGACGTCATATCCAATGTAATTGTTGGATATTTCCTTTCATGTAAGTCATTTATGTAAACGCAAAACAGAGATATTTCGCTTTTAATGATGAGCTTAATGGTATACACTATACAATAAAGTTAGTAGGTAGATATTGATACTTACGTGGCATTTTATATTGAATGGAAATTATTTTAAATTACTTTAAAACGTATGCATACGCGGTTCCAGGAAAATAAGACATTTTAATTATTCATTAGTGCATTCAGGGGTGTTACGTGTATAGAAATATTGAATACATTTTAACAACTCTGCTGTACTAATTAAGCAAGTTTTTAATTACGGATAATATTCGAAAGTTATAAATAATGATACCGTACATATCATAACAATACCAAATACATATAATGTTTTATTATTATGTTTTTGTGGTGGTTTTAATCATGTATAAATTATTTTCTGTCTATTTATTTTCATCTTCACTTTTTATCAGCTTCGTTCACACATTTTTTTTTAATACCAATTAGTTTATATGAAATGAAAAAATTATTACCGACAGCTTACAGAAACTAGTTAAATAATTTTATCAACAAACTTGCTAAGTAAGTAAGTGAAATTTAATTGAATTTTGTTTTATTTATTTTATATCTTTAATTAAAATTGTTCAGAAACAGACAGATTTAAAAAAAAAAAGATTGAACACAACTTTAAAATATTTCCATTATAAATGATCCAAACGAAACTATATTCATTATTTTTGAGAAAATCGCTTTTACAATATTTTTATCGCGATTATACGCGTAATATACTGGCACGACGTCCCAAAAGAATAATTATTTCCTTCGTGGTAGGACTTGAAATCTTTTTAGTATAATATTCAATATAAAATTCACGTTCCATAAAAATCACTATCATTCTGATACCCATTATATATTTATTATAATATTTAATTTTCTTAAAATCATAATCACTAACAACTATTATATGTGAACAAATATACTCATGCTAGCCATAGACGAACGAGATATTCTAGATTAACAAAAGTGGATTAAGGAAAACTCAAGAACAATTTTTGGTTTTGTTTGTCAAATAAAGTTTATTTTATATCAATGAAAGCAAACTAAACTTACTTGACGAAAATAAAAAACTGTTCATGAAATTATAGCTTCGTTAATCTATAGAAAATCTCGTTATCGTCTGTCGCTATATATCATTAATACATATAAAAGAAAATAAAACTTCTTAATGGTTAAATTGAAAAGCACATAAAAAAGTATGTTTAATTGAAAAAAACTAATCAATGTTAAAATAATTACATTCAAAGAAAAATCAAATAAATAATTACCAAAGCTAACGTTTTTACCAATTACATTTACTTACGTAAAGATAAAGACGACTTCCTACATCATAAAAGCAATAGATTTCGATTATTAATTAATATTCTATAAAATTTTGTACAGAAAAGAGCACAAATATCCGTTTCATAATGAAGCTTTTTGTTCTTCTTTTTTAATACCACTTCAAAAAGCTGCTTTATTCTTACAATATCCGATTGAAATCAAAGACTTCATTGAATGTATTTTTTTTTTAAACGAAAAAAAGAATCCTACTTAGTACTTTTATACATTATTTCCTGACAATTTCACTAAGCAATTAAATTGATAATCAATTCCTTTTTTTTTGTATTCTTTTTATTTAACAGTGGATTTTCTATATTATGATATAGAGATAGTATTCTTTATAGAGAAAAAGAACCAAAGGGAAGTATTTTCTCTCAAATAGAAATAATATTTTAAATATAAAGATTTTTATGTATTGAAAATAGAGCTATTATTATATAGACGTGGAATATGTTTTGTTCTTTCTAGAAACGTGCATTATTCTTTCTTTTTTTTTTCATTTTGCCATTGCGTCATTATATAAATATAAAGAATTCACAGTTATACATATTTATAAGAGAAATAATGAAAGATCGTTTTTATATTATTGTTTGAAGAAAATCATTTCTTTTCTTTTTATTTTCAAACTTCAAATACCAAACATTTCTTTAACAATGAGCAATAAGAATTCAGAATAATATAAAATATACATTATTATATATTATTTGTGATTGTGAGTGTGCAAATTTATTATTGTTATTACGGGTATATTAATTATTAATATCCTACTGAACAATATCAGAGCATTTAATTTCTATAAAAAAAAAAAAAATAGTTTTTCCAGCTGCTTTTTAGCTTTCAGCATTTTTGTTTATTCAAATATACTTATGTATAGAACTGTCTTTCATGGAAAAATAGAAATTTAATTAAAACAACTTTTTACTTAAATAGAAATGAATTACAGTAAAACCCCTGCAATCAAACCTTCGCTAATCGCACAAAATATAATCCAATTAGACCAGGATTGAGGACACACTGCCAATGCACTAGCACATATTTAACGATAGTGATCCGATTATACAGCTATTCCATACGAAACCGACCAAAAAAAGGAAAAATTCACATCGGCCCTCTTCGATTTCAAAGATATTATACTTTTTAGAAAGCTTATCAAAAATAAGCACACCCGTATTTTTTTATTTGATTTTATTGTTGTTCGTTTGGCTGTAGCATCGATTTGAAAATATGGAAAAAAGTAAAAATGTGACTTTTTGGATCTATTTCAAAACCTTATATCTCAGCAAGGACTCAACCGATTTTAAAGTTTAGGGATTTTTTGGAAAGGTATGACGCTGTCAGTTAGTAAATATCTAGTAAAATTTGTTAATTTGTGGATTTTTTTTTTTTGTTTACTTACATAGATTTAATAATTTAGAAGACGTCTAAATTAACTTAAATTTCCCAACAACTTGTGATGATAGCCGATTTTAGTCACATTTGGAGAAACCTCCATCCCCTCTAAAAGTCAGACGTCTTTTATGAACTAGTCCTTACTGTATTATAATTAAGTAAAAAAATTGCAATTAACATACATTTAAGGAAAAAACTAATTACATAAAATGTACTTAAAAAAAATTGTTATATACTTGACGATATAAATAAATGTCCAATGAAAATTGTCCAATTATTTAGATATCACTTGTCTTCACATGTTAACAATACTTCACATGCATCGTTATTAGTTGTATTTATTTAAGCAAAATAGCTAAGAGATGCCATTTTTAAAAGCATTCAAGTTGTTGTTTTCTCATTCGACTGTTACAAATTTTATAGAAATGTACTTAAATAAACAACTGAACTGAATTTAAGAGTTGTGCATAAACCGCTATTACTTATATGTGTGTTATATTATTCAAAAAAGAAATTGTATACAATTTTATTATATATTTAATATTTATATAGAAAATCATTATTGTTCTTATTTTTAAGTATGCAAGTTATACCTTCTGGTATTTCTACTTCCATTTTATATAATAACATATAAATATGCTTTAATTCTAAGCGCAATACTGTTCGTATAATTTTTCCACTTATTTCCTTTTTTTTGTGTAGTTTTTCAAAAAAACTAAATAATTATACTTTAATATTGTGTTATATTATGTGCATTATAAATAGTAAAGTAATACATATTTAACTATGTATAGGTACGGCTATTTCATATAATATAAAATTTACACCATTAAAACCTGACTGAAATTTTAAATGATGAAAACAATATAAATTGCATGCACATTCCAACATAATATCCTACCAATAGCATACATTTTCAATTGTAAACTCTCGTACCGTTCAGTTTTCTATGGTACCATATCTGATATCAACATTAGCAATGCATCTCAACATATAAACATTTTATATGGTCCGCATATTAGGGTGACAGTAAAAATCAAAGTTTAATTTTTTTTTGGGTCTTTGGGTTTTTTTAATATTTAAATAATCGACGTTGAAAATTGATAAATTTGACTCGAAGAAAAACCGTAAGTAGGGACCGTGAACAATTGTTTTTTTCTGGCAAATCAGAAGTTTTTAAGTCGTTGTATGGAAGAGAACATGTTTCTTAAACTTTTTTTTCTTACCGATCTACCGTTACGTCTTTTCTTCGAGTCAAATCTCTGAATTTTCAACGGCTCTGCGGGACAGTTTATCAAATTCGCTAATATTACTGGTAACTCAGTTTTTCACAACTTATAACAATTACATATATAGGAACAAAAAAAAAAATCGACGCTTTGGCTTTTTCCATAGAAAAGATGGTTACCCTATAACCTGTATATAATATGATGCTATTCTACAAACAGAGAGTAGTAATATTATAATAAAATTAAATAAATTTTCCAGACAGAAAATTCAACACAACAAAAACGAAAACTAAGTGAATTAACGAAATAATAAGCTTCATTCTCATTTACATTCAACAACAAAACCTCACATAATAATTATTATTAGAAATAATATGTACAACAACTGTAGTCAGTGTCAATACCAAAACTTAGTAATAATGATATCATATATTGTTATCTATCAAACTTGAACTTAGTTCCATTTTCACTATAAGTTAACCATAGAATTTAAACATAATTTTAAACCAATATATAAACTCTATTTTCATTATACAGATTCGACAACAATATGGCGTCCACAGATCATACCGGTGAACCGATAATTACGACACAACCATCATCAGGCAAATCATCAAATAATTTAACACCAATAGTAGAACCTAAACGTAAAGTTAGTATAGCGACAGATCCAGTTTCGGAAGGAAGATTAGCATATGATAATTTCAGTTATGAACAAAATGCACGAAGGAAAATATCGCAGGTAAATTATAATAAATTCCGGATTTGAAATATATTTCAATTTATGGTTAATATTCATGTTGGTAAAGAAAACAAAAAAATAAATTTTATAATAGCAGTCGGAACATTCAGATGTTGGTCCCGCTCGAAAAAAGAGTATACTAATTAATAGCGTACAAGGACATGATGGTGATTCTGTATATAGCCATCAATCACATGGAAATAATGGTAATAATTGAAAATTCATTGATCAATTATCATCATTTTAGTACAAAATATTTCACAGAACATTATTCGATTTAGTTCCAGATATTAAACATAATGGTGACTCTCATACAAGACATTACGTAAATCAACAAGATATGGAACCACCAAATAATAACACAGGTCAATTAGAACAATCTTGGATATTTGCATTGTGCATGCGATGTCGGGTGGACGATAATACACCATCATGGGAACCACCCCATTGGCAAAAATTCTGTCCGTATCCTTTGTGCCCATCATTTAGACAATTTTCTAGAATGATATCGATTATAATGATAGGTAAGTGATATCGAAAGGATATCTATTTTGTGTGTGTAACAATATATGAAATATTTCCTAATACACCTCACTCAAATATATGGTGTAGACTGTAGACGAAAAATCCTATACCAAAATACGTTTAATACTTTTGAAAATTTAAAATTAATTATATCGCATGTATATTTAAATACAACAACATATATAAAGTCATTATGCTGATTGTATTGCGTTATCTGAACGATGTCAGCATATAAGGTATTTCTAAACACAAAAGTAATTGTTGTTTGGTATGAATGATAATGGTATGATGATCATCATAATAGGTAAACACAGCCTGAAAATTATATAGACGTTTTCAACTGAAAGAAAGGATTTTATTGTTGGTTTAATACATGAGTAATTGTAAGAATTTTGCTTTAAATGTTTTATTTGTTTTGTTTCGTTTATATTTATTACATGGGTTATTATTATGATAATGGTTGATACGAATATGATGAGGTATTATAATATCAAAGTGATGATTAAAACTTTTTCATAACTTTTCATTCATTTCACTAATTCGTGTAGTCTTGTACTTAAGAGAATCAAATAAGCTTTTCAGTAAGACAAAAGTTAGTTATAAAGGTTTCGAGTATACGTTTATTTAAAGATATACTCTACATATATCTAAATTATTAATCTTTCTTCTGATATATCTAAAACATTTGATATTTATATACTTAAAAAAAATTCCATCATCCTATTTTAATTTACGAGTAGTCAGTTTAATAAAATGAAATTTAATTGAAAATAAATGAATGTAGATTGAAGAATAGGTGAGAACAAGTAATGGTGAAAAATTGAGTTAACATTGCATTTAAATTATGCGTTAAAAAATAAAAAGAAAAAAAAATCCAGAAAATGTTTTCCCATATAAAATAAGTAAATTTCTATCTGGCTGGATCCTATCTATCATCTATGTTACGTGTTATCAAACTAGATTAAAAAAAAAAAAAAAACTTTACTGTGCACAATACAAGGACATTAGTTAAATAGATTTAGTTGAGTTAAGTGTGGGTGTAATAACACTTTCAGAGGAAAGCTACATTATTATACTATGTTTAGTGAACAGATTGTATAAGTCGTATATGTATATAAATTTATAGATTTGATTTGAGTATGGCAATTTGTCTTAAACACAAGCAGCACAAGTGTTCTTCATTTCTTTTAAATGAAATAAAAATAAATTTTTCTCATTATGGCATCGCATATTATATCATGCTAAAATAAAATGGAATAGAGTTTTACTTTGGATCTAATTAATTTAATTAAATTCTTTTTTTCATTTTGCTTCTTCGCGTTGTTGTTGTTGTACTAGCCATTAATTAAATAATTATGATTTACTGAGCCTAGAGATGAAAAATCTTTTTTCTGTCAGATTAAGAGTTCCGTAAAATATTTTAAAACAAAAATTATTTAATATTTAATTGAAGTAAGAAAAATTATTTTTTTTTCTCTTATTTTCATTTTGTAGGTGTCGTAGCATGGATAACTGTATATGTGATATTGGGAGACACAGCTGCTCCTGGTGGTCAAGTTTTTGGACTTGTAGTATTAACGGTAGCTGCAAATTTTGGTGGATTTCTAATTTCTCTTACAACATTACCACGGTTAATTGGCATGCTTTTAGTCGGAATATTATTTCAGGTAATTTATAAAAGTCAAACAATTATAATATGTGACCAGGTATACATTTTTTGGTTTGAAATATACTTTTCAGAATGCTGGATGGGTAGATTTGGGCGGAGAATTTAGTATGGTGACTGCAGAGCTTCGTAAATTTGCACTGGTAATAATTCTGATTCGTGCTGGTCTTGAAATGGATCCAGAAGCATTTAAAAAGGTTTATGTAACAATACTTAAACTAGGTTTGGTTCCATGGTCTGTTGAGTGTTCGGTTGTGGCTGTTTTGACCCATTTCTTTCTTGACTTACCGTGGATGTGGGCATTTGCTCTTGGATCAATAATAGCTGCTGTTTCGCCCGCTGTTGTTGTTCCATGTTTATATCGTCTACGTACAAAAGGTTATGGTGTTGCTAAAGGCATACCCACATTAATTATAGGTAAATTATATCTAATTTTTTTTTTTTTTATAATTGATCGTGACAAGAATTTATTGTATGTGTTGAATTTAAAGTACTGCGATCAATAAATTTTATTTATATGTATTAAAAATTTGAATTTCTTAAGTGCCAGTTCCCAAAAATTATATTTTGTTAATCGCAGTACTGAGCAATCAATTCAAAGTGTAAAAATTATCAACATCTAAATATTGCATAAATATTTATTTTGTTTTGTTTTTTTTTAAATTTGTTATAGCGGTTGCTGGTATTGATGATGCTGCCTCGGTTGCAATATTTGGTATAATTGCTAGTATAATGTTTGGCACTGGTAGTGTAGCCTATCAAATTTCACAGGCACCAGTTTGTATTATAGGCGGACTTGCATTTGGCGTTTTTTG
The DNA here is from genome assembly GCA_011634745.2 of Catotricha subobsoleta. Classification (NCBI taxonomy): domain Eukaryota; kingdom Metazoa; phylum Arthropoda; class Insecta; order Diptera; family Cecidomyiidae; genus Catotricha; species Catotricha subobsoleta. Next base: position 12,457 of record JAABKK020033803.1, read on the forward strand.
GGGTTTCTTCTCAAGATATGTTCCCGAAAAAGGAGATGCCTATGTTATTCCCATAAGAACACTTATGCTATTTTGTGGTGGATTATTGGCTGTTTTTGGTAGTGAAACAATTGGATTTGAAGGCGCTGGACCGCTAGGTGTAGTATTTGCTGCATTTGTAAGCAACTATTTCTGGTGCAAACAAGGATGGGAAATTGAAGATAATCCTGTTGCTATTGCATTTGAAATATTTTGGATGATCTTCGAACCAATATTATTTGGAATAACTGGTGCAGCTGTAAAAATTGATGAATTAGATCCAAATGTAGTTACAATAGGTGTCAGCATTCTAACTGCTGGCGTTGTATTACGTATTTTTGCAACTGTTGCAATCGCCATTGGTGATAAATTAAATTTAAAAGAAAAGGTTAGTTTCGCTTAATAGACATCATCACATACCTTTCACATTAAAAACATTTTTTTTCTTTTGATAGATTTTTGTTTCATTATCTTGGATGGCAAAAGCCACAGTGCAAGCTGCATTAGGACCTGTAGCTCTGAAGAAATTATCTGAAAGTCCAAATGCTACAGACGAACAAAAGCATTTTGCTGAAGTTATGTTAATGATTTGCGTTTTAAGTATTGTATTAACAGCACCAATTGGCGCCATTCTAATTTCTATATCTGGAACAAAATTGTTAACTAAAACAAAGCAAATACCTCCAACTGAAGGTAATTATAGAAATAATGTTATCAATATTTCTCATCATATAACTGTAACTACATTCTTACATTCGAAGGTTGGCGAAGAAGTCACAGACCATCATTATATGATATCAGTATTATTGACGAGAGAGAGGAACGAGAAGATCCAGAAATGCAACCCGATGAAAAAACAGCTGAAAATACAACATCAAATGCAAACAAACCTTTGCCAATCTACACAGTTACAAAGTAATTTTTTTCACGCTCGAGTATTCTATTTTGTTTTTCATATTTTTCTCTTTTAAAATTATCCAACATAAATTTCATAATAAATAATTTTACTTACTTTAAAATATAAATTATTTGAACAATAAAAATTGTATATTTACTTAAAACCACATCTAAGGTTTTAGAAATAAAGAGAATGAATCACAATACAACAAAGGACAACCGCATAACTCATATTATTCATGCATAAAATAGCTCAACAATTTCACAACCACATCACATTTCGAAACCACAAAAAAAAACTTATATCCCTAACAATCAAAACAACATTCAAACATCCGTAATATCTGTTGGAACATTTTGTGAGATCGTTTATTGTTTATAATGATTGTAACGGTATAACTTGCCTTAGTACTGGTACCGATATCAACCGACCTACCTTATTTTTATGTTAAAAAATATTTTACTTTGTATAATTGTATATATGTATTTACTTACTTGTATATTTATGGTAATTTACCTCCATAAAAATAAGAAGATTGAATTGCGAATTATTAGATAACTAATAAAATAATAAAGTATATATTTTTAATTTCCATAGAATTAGGACATAGATTTATAGTTAATATTATATTTAAAAAAAAATTAAAATAAAAATAATAATTCATTGTAGACAATAATGATTATAGTATTAAATTTATTCCATTAGTTTCATAAAAACCATGTAAAAATAAATATATTTACAAATTTAACGAAAATTGGAATTTTAATTATAAGATTCTCTTAAAACACTTTAATAATTGACAAATATTTGCTGATGAGATAAGTAAGTGTTTAATAATTACTTTTCATATTAACCCGTTTCGCCCCGCACAAAAACCTGCCGACCAAATTTAATTAAATTTTGCGTCGAAGTTACTGTTGTCTAAACTAAGCATATTTAATTTTCTTAGATTTTTCCGATGACTATTTTCCGAGAAAAATTACGTTGCGTTTTCGCAACGGTGGCCTAATACACTATCATATTTTGGAAATTTTCATAAATATAAAAGTAAATTGAAATGAAAACAATTTATTTGCACAATAAGATATTCGGGTGCACAGTAAAAATAATTATTTGCACAGTAACCAAAACGGAAAATCCTACAATATTTACCGTTAATCATATTTTGCTTTTTGTCAAATGCCTTCAGAAGGCTTCTGAAGTCCATCTTTGTCACAAAAAGTGATATTTGTAGTTATCGTGACAATTTTAATTTTTATTACTGTGCAAATAACTATTTTTACTTTGCATTTCATATTTTTTTACTGTGCAAAACATAATTTTCTACTGTGCGTTTAAACCACCCAATAGAAATTATAGTAAGAATCTAATATTTTATATATCTTTTTATTAGATAAATATTATTTGAGCATATAAACAAAATTAATAATGACACTGTCCAACAGCGTTTTTTTTTTTCTCCGATGCTAGTGGACGGATTTTTTTGGTTGAGATACCAAAAGACGCAGAATTTTTTTTTCTGCA
>JAABKK020033825.1:0-14890 GCA_011634745.2 Catotricha subobsoleta
AAACACTTAAACTTTTGGCAGAATTTTTTTATATGAAAATAAATTATTTTTCCTTTCTATAGTACATATTCTTTGCTGATATTGTTATGTCATGAAATATTCTTATAAAAAAATTAAAAAAAACTTGCATAATTAACATTGTATCGCATTATTTGGTCCAAGTAGTAAATCGATGATTTACAACTTAACTTCATTGATCTCTTGTCAGCGTTCTTATAACCACTGTAGTATGTGGGCCTGTACAAAGTGTGCGGGTTCAAAATCGTACTTATTATACATATATATTTTTCATGTAATACCATTAATTCCGCATAATGGGTAATGAAATAATGTAAAATGTATTTGGGCATTATAATTTTGTATTTACAATATGAAACTTGATGTATCACATTAGCGAATGGCTAAAATATAGCATATAATATTCTTTGCTTTCGATGCTTAAAAATAAAACCGGTGATGGCAATATATGCCCATGATTTCAGCATGCAAACATTGCAAGCGAATGGCTATAGTACATCCCGTAGCACATTGTAGATTTTTGGTGGTGCTCCAGGCACCATTTGATGATAAATCAAAAAAATCGATAAATAATTCTATTACAAAAATGTTAGTCTTGTCAAGGCTAATAATTCTTTGTAAGCGTAGAAAGTTCAGCCAGGTTTTTTTTTTTTGTTCGAATAGTTTTATTGACAATCAAAAACTTAAATTTACATAGAATATGCGTTTCTCAATCTCAAATATATGACACCTCTTCGTGCATGAGAATTGATCGATTTGCTGCTCTTTCGCACATTCAGTTCAGCCAGGTATAAGCTAATTGGTATAGGCGGCCTATGGAAAAAACAATTTTAAATAAGTAAACGCAAGAAAAGATTCAATCAAATTTGCTAAGAAAATAGAAAGAATGGTGGTTGTCGAATATATTGTACGAGTTTTCTTTTCTTTAAAATATTTTGGTCGTGCTTCAGTCATCGCTTTTCCGGTGCTCAGCACTCTCCAAGCGCCAGTTCTCCTATAAGCCTGCTATAGTATGGCCTTATATATCATGATTATCATATAATTTTGGAACATAAAACATAACATTATATTTTATCATACTTATTACATAATTTCAACATTATTCAATAAAATATTTCCGGTAGACTGTCTCAATATAATATCGCGTTAAATAAGAATTATATTTACTAGAATTTACAAATATGTAGCAATTATTGTTTTTAACACACTGCGCTCCGTGGTTCGGTTGAAGTTTGAACCCATCTTTTTAGGATGTGGCGGAATGGTTCACGGCTTCTGGCTCGCTACTCATTAATTTGAAGTTAATGTTCAAGATTCTATGTTAGGCACTGCATAAACCGTATGTTGTTTCGACAACAAGTGTATATGAATAATATTCGATTTTATAATTTCACACATTTATCGAATATTTTTAACAGCAAATTTGATCGCCTAAATTTCGGATAATCGGCAAACAATAGTGAATTTTACGTGTAAATTCTTATTAAGCTTGCCACACATTCAATCCATGTGGCGGGTGTGGTGGCCTGGACGATTTATGATGTTCAACAAAGGCCAATATATAAAACTAGATACCAGTTTGCTTATTTGTAATCATATTGTAATCATATTGTACTTTAGTTTATAGTCGTTAAATTATTATTTATTTCAAACATCTATGCTCGGATAATGGGTCATGAGAAAATATACGCTTTTTTTTATTATTATTCTTATTTTTAATGCAGGTTGTTGTTGTTGTCGTTATTTAAAGACAACAATACAAAGCATGCTGGGAAAAATTCTTACTATAACGACCGACAACAAATAATTTGTCAACCTCTTGTTAATACTTTTTGTGTATAGCCACCAGAATATCTCTGAAAAGAGTTTTCATTTCACCCGCGTGTGCACTAGTTAAAATCGTTAAATGCCGATCCAATATAAATTAAAACTCTCGTCACGCTATCTCAATTTCATATTAAAATTAAATTCAAATGATGGACTGCGAGTTAATCTGGATATAATTTACTTTTCAGAATTTTTTTTTTTTTGACTGAAAGAAATTCGACAAATAATTAAATGTAAGTCAATTTGCTGTAATTGCGGTAGCCTATTTCTTAAATTGTTTTGAAAAGGTTTTTTTTTTTTTTAATCTCGTTCAGAAATATTTTAATAAAACAGTTGATTTAAATAATCCGCGTATTTGGGTTTTTTATTGCAGCATAGTTTTGAGCTGTGTGACATTTTAAAAATTGAAAATTATGAATCACAACTTAATTCGAAATTTGATTTAAAAAAATTCAAGAAACAGATAAACCGAAATAAAAAAAAAAAATTAAGATTCAATAAGATTGTTGAGAATTAATTAAACAGAAAGATTTTTAATTTAGAAATCAGTCCAGCTGCAATATAAAACATCCAATAAATGCCAAAGGCCGTAACCAGAAACGTATGTTTAGACATGCTGAACATCAGAGACATATGTGCGCACGCTTTTATTTTTTGTTTTCTTCCAAACGTAAATCTGAGAGCTAACGAAAAAAAGGTCCTCATGTTCCATTTTCATTTATTTTTTCTTATAGAAAAATCCGCGGAAAAACTCGCGCTGTCCCTTAGTCGACTTTTGAGAAACTGAAAAAAAATAATACAATTTCTCTCCAAAATACCGCGAAAAAAACCGCGCTGTATGCAAATCGTATTTTGAAAAGTGAAAAAAACATACTATTTTCTTTTTTCTACAAAACCAAACTTGAGGCCATAAAATTACAATTTAAATTTTTGCAAGGCATCAATAGCTCGCTCTAGCTACGGGCCTGTAAATGCCACCAAAATGTATGGTTAAAAATTCAATTTTCGAATAATATTTAAATGTTTGGCATATATTTATAAGATTTATTAACCATCTCTATATATAGACCGTAAAAATAGGTTGAGCTTAATTAATCAATCAAATCATATGGGAATATCATATAGTTACCCGACACTTGTGATTATGATTAAAAAATAAAGCGCATTATGTGTCTTTGTTGTGAATCATATATTAACCGAGAAACTGCTACACATTTTTATTCCAATATTCTTCAATAAACTATAAATGTTCATTCATACATTGTGCAGACAATAGCGTACCTTGTTTAATAAAAAAATAAAAAAAAAACGAAAAAAAATTGTAAATTCATTGCGTCACAATAGAAAATATGACAAATGATATGGCATTCAAATCTCAAACAGGCCTGACGTTGAGAAATACACGACAAAACTATTGAACTGAACGATACAAAAAATCAGAAATATTTTTCATATTTTTATTTTCAAAATTAATGCACAACGAAAGAGAGGGCACCCAAAACATTATTGCAAATAAAAACCTACCAACGATTTGCTGCTTTGACGGTTTTTTACGTAAATTATTTAATGCAAGTCATTGCCTATGGCATCATCGCATATATTTCAATTATGTTTTGTGATCATTTTCAGTATATATATGTATTATTGGAATCTATAGAACTTTCGTTATTTGGCTAGAACCGAACCACGTTTAGAATCATATAGCTATACTTTTAATTTCATTAACGAACTGCTCTTATAAACAGAACATTTATTAATATAATATTTATTTAATAAAAAAAAAAAAACGTTGATTTCGATTTATGTTAAATACTTTGAAGAAAGTAATTCCTAGAAGCAACAAATTTTACATTGTAGATACCGGTAATTGCATGTCTGTAAAAAAAAAAAGTCACTGGTCGTAGATGCATTGCTACGATTAAAATCCATAAAAAGTCCCTTTTTTTGCAAGGCTTTAGTAAAAATAAATATCTCCAAAACGAGACAACCTATAGGTGTATACAGACCTCATATTAGTCGCGTTGCGAAAATAGAAGCAAATTGTACAAATATCCTACCTCAGAGATTTTTTTATGAATTCAACCTCAAACTCCATCAAAATGACGGTCAACAAAAAATAAAGTTATAAAAATCCTAAAAAAAATTATTTTATTATATTATAGACCGTCATTTTGAAGAGTTTTGAGAACGAATTTGAAAAAAAATCTTAGATGTGATTTGTTATTTATTTCTGTGCTAAACGCGCTCAATATGAAGGTTGTAGGGTTTATAGTTTTGGAGATATTTCATTTTTACTATAGGCTTGTAAAAAGGTCAATATTAGATCCTTTTTTGACCCGGCATCTACGACCGGAGACTTTTTTCTACAAACGTGCAATTACCGTGTACCTATCCTACATGTATGTAAAATCTGTTGCTTCTAGGAATTAGTTTAGTGAAAGGCTTTTTTTATTTTCGTTTCCCACACTATAAGCATAAAACCGAGACCACGTAAATATTAATATGCATTTTATAAATAAATATTGAGAAAGAAATAATATATACTTACTTACATACTTACAAATTTTACTACACTATAAGATTTGCGATTTAATTCAGAAAATCCTTCAGGTACTATTTATATATGTTTCGATATAAACAGTAAATATTCTAGAATAAGATCCTTAAAATGTTTTTATGACTATAGTTGGAACGTAATGTTTATTTGTTTTCATAAATACTTAATATGTAATATGTATTAACTTCTTATATTCAAATGTTTATTGAAGCTACCAGCAGTAGTGCAAAGATATACTTGAAAATTTTCACAATTTTTTTTTTCTTTTCTTTTTCGTTTTATTTTATCGCATATTTTAAAATATTTAAAATATTTATTGTTATTGTTTAGTTATAGATTGAGTAAATATATTTATGAAATAGTTTTAGTATATAAAACATATAAAATAGTGTATCGTTTTGTTGCTATTTGCATTCATTTTGATAGGTATAATAATAAATGGTGAGGTTTTGATGATGGTGAATATGGAAATATGTATAGTTTTATTGTTTTGCAAAGTGGCAAGTATTTTGAATAATTTTTTTTTACTTTTTATAGCTTTTTCATGCTTTTATGGTCAATTTGAAACATAATATATATAAATATATATTCTTATGCTTAGAAAATTTTGACATCTAATAGGTTTATATTCGCCGTTATATTTATTTGCTCGCCTGTGGACTTTATATTTATAATAAGGAATTTAGGCACGCTACAAAACAAAATCATATTATTTAATGAAAATACTATAGAAGAAATTCTTATTGTAAGTGCAACTATAATTTAAATATTTGTGATTTGTGTGTATTTAATAGCTTTACGATGCGCATCGATATTACTTATAATCTATAAGAATAAAATTAAATTCTAATGCAAACAAATAAGTTGTTACCCTAGTGGTTAATTTGGGTATACATTTTGTATACTATGGAAGATCGTTTTTGGAACAAGTGCATACTTTCCAAAGTATACTTTTTTGCAAAAAAAATATGTTATATAGTATACTTCATATACCTTACAAGGTATATATTGTATATACCTTACAAGATATATAAAGTATACCGCATATAATGTATATTTTTCAAAAAATCATACCTTTGAAGGTATAGTTACACAAAAAGTATACCTTGGAATGTGTAGGTATACAATAGGTATACATTTTATTCCAAAAACGACCTTCCATGGTATACCTAAATTCCTCTAGAGTAGATCGGTAACAGACATATTCATATAGGTTACTTATTGTTATTACTTACATTATTTTATATTAGAATATCAAATATTTGGTACAAAATGCAAAATAAAACACGAAAATGGTATTCCTACACTTGAAACTCTAGGAATGAAAATAGAATTTTTGAAATTGATATTTTGTAACGATAACATATCGAGTTCATTAATGTTCAATAAAAGCTAACAATAATTTTTTTTTTGTATTATGCTTCTTTTTTTTGTTTTAAATGAATAAATAAATAGAGTTAGTACATATACAGTAGGTAGCTGTAATATAATGTGTTAACAAAACTGTGCGAATTAACAACGGCGATATCAAAATATTTATTTCCCGACACCTTATAGTCAAGCATAAGTACAACGCGCAGATTTATTATTGCAGATTAAATTTCTGGAGTCTTGTTTAACGGAAGATGCAAATAAACTAAAATTCAACATACCGTTTAAGTGAACATTCGCTTTAAGAGTTGGAATGGCATGGGATATGGCAATAGTGGTAAAGTCGCGTATTCAATACTAAAACAAACAAGATACGGTGTGTGAGAATTTGTAATGTTCTTTTAATCGTCTCTAATATAAATTGGTATAAAATCTCTTGGAAAAAAAATACTTCTTAAAATACACGGTGAACAAGCGAGTCAACGATGAGCACAGACCTTTAAGCATTTATATTATAAACATTTATAACATCATAATGTATGTTGTTTAGCGATTCTTGTTCACAGGTTTTTGTTGTTGTTGCAAACGAAAATTAAAAAAAAAAAATAACATAACATAAAAAAAGAAGAAACGATAAACAATAATCGTGGCTTTTATCGTAATTTAATTGATATAATGGTTCTCGCGTTGCCACAGATTTTCGTTTGGTTTTCGATTTTATTTTTATGTTAAAAGACAATCTGCAAAGTGGGCACATATATCTCGCACTCGCACAGTCGAATATAAAATGTGACTGCGATTTATAAATAAAATGGAGAATCTAAGGCGACAATATGCCATAAGATTTAAGTTATATTGTTGCTGATTTAAAATCAAATCCAGCGAATGTAACAACAAGAACAAGAAAACGGAATCGAGCAGAATCATCATCCCAGAGAAAGAAACAGAGTGTATTATAACGAATGCATATACTTACTTATATATATTGAAATGGCATTGCGTAACGCTGTTATTTCAGCTTTAAAAATTAAAGTAGAAGAGAATCGAAGAGGTGTTTGTAGGAAATCGAATACACATTGGTTGCGTTTTACAAACTGAAAAAAAAAGTATAATAATCCTCACGATCTCAACTGGTTAACACATTTACGGTTTGAACTGAGAACTAATTGTCATGGTGTACATGAAACATGTTGATCAGTCTCACGCATCGTATTTATCATTAATAATACTTAATGTTTAATTGGATGGTGAAAATTGTGCGCATTTCTCTAGAAAAGAATAGACCAATATAGCGAAAATTTCAAATTTCATTGAAAATAGTTTGCTATATAGGTGTAATCTGTGCATCACAGTTTTGTCTAGATGAACTTATACTTCTCTTTTATATGTTGTGATCCACTAATTAACTACATCCATTTATTATTTGCGCACTTCAAGTTCAGTTAATTCGATGCGACCGAAACAATAACAAAGTTACTCATCATCAAAAAAAAAACGCGTCTATAAAAAATCGAGACAATAAAAATGCAACACAAATATAATAATTTCTAATAATCACTGCTTGACCTCCAGACGTGTGAACTGTGCAGAATATAATTTTAAAGAATTCATTTTTTTTTTTTATAATGTTTATTTTTATTAAAAGCATTCTTAAATTCGTAGCACAAAATCACAAGCGCAACGTGAAACGCCAGCACCAAAATCGAGATCATAATTTACGTTATAAATTTATGATATTACTGAGTGAGCAACATCAAGGTTGATTATTTTTTGTTTTTCAATTCTATGTGCAAAATTTGTAATAGCAGAATAACCAAAACCAATCATTTATAGAATTAAATAAAAACACATTTTGTTTCATATTTATTTTAAACAATAAGCAAGAAAAACATGCGCTCGTCAGGTTTTTCAAAAATATAACTATTATATTGTGTGTTGCTTAAATACTTATCAATATGTAAATGTGAAAAAAAAAACGAATCGAAAGAAACGATCCATTTAAATGTTTATTATTATTATTATTTGTAATTTGCATTTTAATTATACATTTTAACAAGCTGGAAGAAGAAGAAGAAGAAGAAAAAAACGTGTAACGTCGTCGTGAGGTGTTACGATGCCTGCTGCTATATTTACGATGATCTAATATGATGATAATTGATTAAAATGAAATATAAGAACAGTAATAATCTAGTCAATTATACGGCTGAATTTTAATAAAAATATTTTATATTAAAATTGATAAACAGACAACAACAAAAACATAATAAGCATTGGAATGGAGATGAGAAGAAAAAAACCCACTCATTTCGTTTGTAAATACATATTTACGTTTAAATAATATATTGTATATCTCCACCACAGAGCAATAACAACTTTGATTAAACAGACGAATTCTTAGTAGAATCGCTTAAGTAGAGGTATATAAATGTGGTTATAGTGTCGTTAGTAGAACACAGAAATAATGAGACGGAAAAAGAAGAAGCAGTGTGTGATGAATTCGAGGAATAGAATTATATCACGCTTATATAGTTGCTACTTATTTCCGCTTTAGTTTGTTCATAGGAAATTTACACATTGGCATTTTTTTTTTTATTCATTTAAATATTTGTTGATTGAAACGCGATATAAACAAAATTGTTATGATGTCATTTATTAATAATCTGATTACACTCAACAGAAATGGAGCTGAATATTCGAGTTGTGTTTTAAATAAAATTATTACGATTCATGAATAAAACAGAACAAAAATTAAAAATGTCTTGACCTTGAACTTAATGGCCTTGTTTTCACATTTGCGTATATATGCTGTGATTGGCTTAGATTAATCATCGAAATAATAAATTTCAAAAAAATGTGCATTATTTTGAACACAAACAACAACAACTAAATAATAAAAAAAAAACAAAAAGTTAATTGATGCGAGCGCGAGATTAAGCGAAAATATTTATTATAATTGGTATATATATTATATATATATATTTCTATATGTAATATATAATCGGTGAGGTGCTATAACGCCCAAATGCGAAACAATATGTGTAACAACTACTCCTAAACGAGCGGTCCCATTCAAAATTTACTCATGACAGACCCTCACTTATTTTTGGAGACGCATCCAATGGTGCCCCCCCCATTTACCTCCTCAGACACCCCCACAAAAAGTGTTTGTTTAAAATTTTGACAAAGAGATAATTTACACTAGAGGTGGGTCAAATGGAGATCCTAGCGGGCGAACTTCGGTTACATTGGATGCGTCTCCGAAAATAAATGGGAGTCAGTATTGGCCATAGGTACATTTTGTATAGGATCCTTCGTTTAGAAGTTATTACACACATTATTTCGCATTTGGGTGTTACCGCTCTTCAACATATAATCCACATTACTAACACAATGCTTTAGCTGAGTTTATTAATAATGAAAAAAAAAATAATAAGTACCTATATGTATAGTTCTATCTGCATTAACATATAAATAGAAAAAAAATTAATTAGCTAAATTAACTTTAATTGCAAATGATGAGTGCAGAATTGCTAAATAATTTCAATTAAATAATTTTTTTATTCAGGCCGCTTTACATTAAAAAAAAAAGTGTTAATTTACTTTCAATTAAGACAAAATTCAAAATAGGTTCGCTTTCGCTTATGCTATATCGACAGACGAGAGAGAGAGATATTCTAAAATAACGAAAGTGGTTTAAGCGAATTAACAGTTTTTTACTTTATTTCATCAAAACAAATCTATTTGATATTAATAAACGTAAATACGCATAATTTGAAAAAAAAAATGGTAACACATTATTCATTCATTTCGCTTAAACCACTATCCTTATTCTAGAATAACTCTCTTGTCTGTCGCTAGCATTATGAAATAAATGAAAGCAACACCTGCATGTAATGTCTCAATTATAATTATAATAAATAAAAATGTTAATCAATTTTGATGATATGGTTTTTGGATTTATCCCATTTTTATATAAATTATTGGACTCTCGGTGCACTAAAGGTATACTTTTAAATACTGGAACCTCTGCGATAAAATTAAATAATTTCGAATTGTCGTTTTACATTTAAAACAATGTGAAAAAAACTTCATTCAGTTTTATGCAAAATTATCGTCTCATAACAGCATAAACTAGTAAGAATGCACACTAGCCAATTTTTTTGTTGAAATTAACAAATTTATTGTCTGTTTTCTCCTTTTAAATCATTTTCCTGTAGATAACGACAATAATATTGTCGAAAATTATGAACAATGTACGTTTTGCTAGTTTATCAGCGGCTTATGTTAAATGGCATAGTGCCAGTCGGCGATGCATTTAATTCACACACGAAACCAATTTATTTTTAAAACCGTCGTATAATCAACCATAATTCTCCATATAAAGTCATCTCAATCTTGTACAACATGTTTCTCATTAAAATTTTAAACTAAAAAAAATTATTTAATTAAACTAAACGATTGCAAGTAAATCATATTGTAAAATTATTACCTTCACAGATGCGTACGTTTTAACTTAATCATTCTATAAATATGCTTTTATATGCATGCGTTAGACTATATTTATTAACTTTAAGATTTGGCGCTTGGAACCTCTAAATGTATTTACGCTACGATTGCACTAGAACTTTTGAAAAATAATTTATAAAAGACAGTATTTTTAATGTTGCATTATATTTATAATATTTTTTTTCTTTAATCGTAATAATAATTTTCTGTTTTTCTTTTTTCTTTTGCAGAAATGAACCAAACGTGCAAGGTGTGTGGTGAGCCCGCTGCAGGGTTCCACTTTGGTGCATTTACATGTGAAGGCTGCAAGGTGAGATTAATATCATTAGAATAATTTTTAATGCTTTAATCCGATTTTCGAGCAAATATGTTGCGATTTATTTTTATTTACATTTACCCCCCACTTCTTATTAGTGGAAAAACATAAAGTTTCAACAGCACAAACCAGAATTGCATGGCGTGTTCTTGATACTTACTGGTTTAAAATATTTATTTTATTTTTTTTCAAATTCCGCATAACTAATGGTTGTGTTGTGGTTCCACTTCTTGTTCTTGTTTTTGATAAAAAAAAAAAAAATGAGAACTAATAAAACTAAATCAGACTGTATCTGTTCTCATCTTTTCTCAGTTATTCATAAATCGGTGACCAGTTCCACCATGAATTGAATGGACAATACAGTTGCAGCCAGAAAATTTTAGTGAAATTTTTTTAAATACTGTGCTGTATTTTCTTATCTTAATACATATAATATGTAATATACATTTACTAAGAAAAACTTTTAGATATCAACAGTGGGTTTCCGTAACAACCCGCAGATATCGACATTTTTTGGGCATTTGCGGAGCTTTAAAGATCTTTCAATCGATCTTATTTATCTTTGGGTTACGCAAACCTCATTATTCCCTGTTCCAAAAATATGGTCTTACTTCGTATTTTTTTTTAGATTGATATTCATTTTTTACAAATTTGTCTACACATAGAGAAAATATTGATGTTTTTAAAGAAAATCTTTAAGTGAACGTCAAAAATACAAAGTAATTATATATTTTGGAGAAGATGGCCTTTGCTTTACCCTAAAATAGCTGAGATTGGTTAAAGGAAATTTAGTTTATTCTCGTAAATTCTCCCAAAAAAAAGTGTCAATAATCACGTCGATATCGATATGTATTTAGTTTTTAGGGTCATTCCACGCTGAATACGCATTTTCTGTAACGATAGTTACCGATATTCAGCATAATTGTTTTTATTGCCATTTCTAAAATACACTTTCAACGGAAAAGAGATTAACTCAAAATTATTTATTATAATATGATAAACAATTTTGACTTACATCTCTTTCAATTGTTAGTACATTTTAGAAATTGTAATAAAATCAATTATGCTGAATATCGGTAATTATCGTTACAGAAAATGCGCATTCAGCGTGGAATGACCCTTTACTAGAATCCCACTGCAACTAGGGAAAACTGACCACAAAATAATTTCAGGCTCAGCGGCAAAACCGCTACCGTACTATAATTATCATCATCCTGAATGACGTAGATAAGTGAAAGAAAATACTATTTTAATATAATAATATAAATATAATAAAAACTATTACCTATAAATTTCTAGTTTAGTTTTCGGTTCGTCGCTTAAAATTGAACTCTATTGATTTAATATTATCATTTATTTGTAAATAAATGTTAAATTAACCATCGCTATTTGCTTGCGACCATAGATGTACACGGAGGGTAGGATAGGGGGTTGTTACCCTCCCCTTCCCCTGAAATTTGAAAAAAATATTAGCCGATGTCAAATTTGGCGAAAATAGTACAAATTTTGAGTTTGAAAAAATAACTCTACCTCGATTTGCAAATTGAAGAAATTGCGTTATCATTTCCAGAATACGATTTGCATACAGCGCCGGGTTTTTTCGCGGTGCTTTTGAGATATAGTATATTTTTTCACTTTTCCAAAATACCATTTCCTACGAAGTGCGTGCGCCAAAAAAAGAGGTCTTCATTTTTTTACTCTGTACGTAACTTTTTGTGATCGATAACACATTTATTTATTTATGTTCCAGGATCTATACGCGAATGTTGTTCAAATAATTGCTATAATCGATGTTATAACAAACGAAACGAGTATATGGCCCATAATTTATTGAAAGTAACAAAAACATTATTAATGGTACACCATTACAACCACCATTATTAAATATATGTATATATATTTAGAAATGTTATAATTATGTAAACAATCTATTAAATCTATAATGAAAACATATGGTCAGATCAGAAGGACAATGTGAACAATCTTCATTATTTCTTCGATTCAATCGGACTGAAAATGCTTTTTTTTTTTCGATATTCGCGATTAATCAACTCAGTGTCATAATTAGAGTATGTATTATTTTCCAATAATCTAATCAATGAATCACAATAAATTAAAATAAGCATTATTTAATGTTAAATATTGCATGATCGAAATGATCTTGAAATCGAAATTATCTATTTTTTTTTACTATTATTATTATTATTATTCTTTCCATGCTCTAAAAACTTCCATCTAAATTGTTCAATTATTTTGTAAATTTCTTCAAAACTGCATTAAAAAAAAAATAATAAATAAAAAAAAAAACAAAATCAAAACAAAACAAAACAAAAACAAAACCATAAATAATAACAATAATAATGTTGAATTATGCAACAAAACGACACGATAGTTAAGAGCATTTAAATAAATAGAAGTAGGTTCAATCATACTCTGTGTTCTATCTTGTGCGCACGTATGATTGCAAAATTGTTTACAAGAAAATTCAAATTACCGGAAAATCAACTAGCGGAAAATATTTATACCTCCATCATCATAATATTTACATTAATTGACAGAAAACTACCTATAGTTTATTCAGAATAAACTTGCAAACGTTTTTATTTTTTGAATTTGAATTAGGCTTTGTCATTGGTTGAAATAATTTTAAGAGGGTTCGCCAAAATAACGCCGAAATTTATTAATTTTTGACGTTAAGAAAATAAAATAAATGTAATAGAGCTGTTACGAGTCTGACAATTCTATTGTTTAATGTAATAAAGTTTTTTATAAATATTTATTATTATATTGTAAATATTGCGTTTTATCACATTAAATAATTAAGATTGAGGTTATGTTTTTTCAGAGGTTGTCTCTTACCCAACCATGCCATTTGACGGTTTGCAAGTTTATTCTGAATGGACTATAGCATTACTTGAGGGCATGCTATTGTTTGTTTTTATTGTGATAATTATGTGTAACAAAGTTTTGATAGCATTTTACGTTTTTTGAATTTTGTATAATAAAATCAACACAACTATTTATTACATATTACATATTTGACCAATGCAGTGCAATAAATGAACGTCATCTTGAATCATAAGTATACGTTATTAAAATATTTAAAATGAATTTCATCAAGCTATAATGAGGGTACAAAGATATTTTTAAAGCAGGGATGCGTACCCCTTAATTTATTTAGGAGTTCGGTTCTGACGGTTCTGACGGTTCGGCACTTATCAAATAGAACTAGTGGTTTGGTTCTCGGGGTTCGGTTCTTGTAAAAAGAAATTAGGGGTTCGGTTCTGAAGTAAAAAAAAAAGAAGAAAAAAGCGGACGTTCTTGAGATTTTGTTCAGTAAACAAGTAAAATAAAGTACGCAATTTTGTTCGTCAAATCCCTAAAAAAGGGTAAAATAAAGTAAGATTTTACAGAAATCCGCTTAATAGCGACCAAAATTGAAAAGAGTTCGGTTCAAAGGGTTCGGTTCTGAAACGAAAATAGCAGCGGTTCGGTTCGATTCGGTTCGCTTCCCTCCTTTAAAATACCATTTTTTATTTTAATATGTGTGTTCGATAACAATTAGACACAGAATAACGCACGACACGATACTTAATATGCTATTTGACAATTAATAAATATATTTTATATTACTTAAATTAAGTGAAATTTCAAAATTGCTGACATTGGAAGCGAAATCTAGCCGGCGAAATTTACCTCGAAATAAAAATACTTAATTATCACAATGGTTTTTTCTTTCTACAAATATTCAGGTTCACGTTTGATCAAAAAAGATTATTAATTCCACATATATAGTATATAATGGCTTACAATTACAATCACAATCAATTCTAACTCACTCAATATATTCACTTATTAATTATTTATTTATTTGAACAAAAAACAAAAAAACAGATACATATACTTACCGACAGCAAATTAGGAAATAGATACTTTCGCCATATGTTTACCGATGGTCAATTACAAAAATCTACGTCCATCCATTGCAATAATGTCTATTGACAATTTTAGTAACAAGTATCCACCACTTAGCACCACAAAATCGAAATGGTTCGAATAGAAAAGGCTTATTCTTGCGTAATGATGCTGTTGCATCAATTTAAATTTTGTAAATATTATTAGCAATTTGAATTTCAATTTCATTATTTCATCGTTTAAACAAGTATACTTACGGCTATTTACCTATTTTTTTTTCTATATTTTTCAATACATCAAATCGCAAATAATGCATCATCCTATTTCCGTCCCACTGATCTCGATGCTTAATTAACCTTAAAGTGAATATATTTTACAAT
>JAABKK020033836.1:0-14886 GCA_011634745.2 Catotricha subobsoleta
ATATAACAAAAAAAAAATACTTAAGTAAAATCGCAAAACGCAAAACGCAAGACGTTCTCGTGAGAATCCACGGTAATGGCCGGCGTTTTTTATATAAAAACATTACTTATATAATATAATTTTGAAATCCTGTCCTAACTAATAAACTTTAATGTTGTTTTTGTAATCGAAAATAAACCGAATTAATTAAAAAATCTTCGCTTATAAATAATGTTAGAGATTGGTTTGTAAACATTATTTTTATTAGAAACAGCTTTTAAGTCAACAACTCTTAACAAAAATGAAATGGAAAATTTAATGTTGTAAATAAGCGATTATAAGTTTGGGCCATCTGCAAATTGTAAAATTGCAATTGAACAGGTTGCAACAAAGCAGCTTTAGAATATAATAATTATAAGCAAATAAAGATATAAATAAAAACACAAACTTCTATTTTTTTTTTTTTCATATTTAAATAAAATGAAGCATTTTCTAAATGTATTAGTAGCGCGGGCATATGTGATAAGTAATATCTGATTACGTCGCTATTTGAATTAAATTAAAATATTTAAAAAAAAAAATCTAATTGCTTTTCAAGGTAAATTTCTCAAATAAACGCGCACTGACTTGCCAAAAATGCATTGCATGCTAATTTTATGCGCGTATTGAAGGCAAGTTCATATAAAATTATTATGCAAATCACTTTTTTTTTCTGTTTTTTTTTTGACTCTTGTTATAAAATTGTTGGTATGTCAAATTGCACGGTTTTCGTATATGGTAATTTAGTTGATTTTAATGATGGACACAATAATTTTTGGAACATCTTACAAATTCATGTTATGTTCAATAAAAAAGCCAGAAGCTTATCGCAAAATAATTATTAAATAATAACATGGATTTGTTACAGGTGAATCGTTTTTTCGTGTAAATTATTACATTACGCATCAGAGAACTTTTTTTTCTTTCAATTTTCGCCTGAAAATAATGTTGATTAATAATTGTATGCCCATTTGGCATTAAATAAGATAACATATTTATGTCAACGTATTTATTGTGCACATTATTTATTAAAATGCATGACCAAAAAAACAGTTTAACGTTAATTTTTCAAAAAATTGTTTATAATTTATATGCGATTGCAGCGTATTGCTTCCATGACGTACGATCTTTCGATATTTTGCATACAATTTTTGATTAAGCAATAAATTTCGTAATTCCAATGACAGGAAAATCATTCAAAACAATAAATTGAATCTTATTTTTGGGAATATTTCTATCAAATGATGAACAATAAATCAAATTCAATTTAAAAACTGCGCTGATTTTTAATGTTTATCAAAATTATTTCATATTTGTGAACCATCCCTTATTTTCTATTACGACGGTGGGATGTGAGACGGAAACCACATTTCTGCTGCATTCTCTTTCCAATTTTTTTCAAATCATAACCAATCATAACCATAAGCATATATGAGAAAAAAGCTTTACCGTTACTTGAGAAATTTTGTGTGCGAATAAATTATTGTAAAGGATTGCAGTAGCACCATAGAAACATTCATATGTATTTCTGGACTTTAGATAGAAGGTAGATATTATGCATTAGAATTAAAACGGTTAATATTGCAATAGTGTTTATTAATTCGCAATCATCATATTAAACTTAATAATATTGTTCATTTAGTCAAAAAAAAAAAGTATTTCATTTAGTAAAAGGATTTCGGTAAATCAAGTAATACGGCGGTACTGTGAGTGGTGTCACATATTTTCACTGTAAAAGCACGTTTTTTTTTTCTTAGTTTTTTAAGTACTAAAGAATAGTTTATATAATATTACGTGTATTTTTGTTAAAATTTATTGACAAAATAAAATATAAATTTTAGTGATTTTTTTTTTACGTTTAACTTTAAACCCAAAATTACTGATTTTTCAAATAAAAAATAAATTTTTGGTGATTTTTTTATTTTTTTTTTTGATATGTTAGACAAAAAAAAACTCAGATTTATTCAATTTTTTTCAAATCGTTTACTAGTAAAATAAAAAGTTTTAAGAGACAAAAATAAATGTAATGATATTGTGTAAAAAATATTAATTCTTTTTTCTTTTTCTGTTTTGCAGTTCCTGATATATTTTCGCAAGAAAACAGATTATCACCACATATATCGCATCGTGTAACAGATACACCATCAACAACAAATAGAAATATTGTTGAAACCACTAAAAAACCATCAAGCCCAACAGATCGACCAACACGGAGATTTATTTCATCAATTCTTGGTGGTGATATTCCGTATGGTGCACGAGGACATGTTTTAACACAGGCACAACGAAAAGAATATCCAACAATACCAATTAAAAAAGAAATTGAACCAAATAGTAAAACGTTGATCGTAAAAGACAAAGAAATTATACCCACAGAGAAACCAATTAGTTTAATTACACCGAAACCACCATCACCTGAAACACGTCCCAGTCCATCACCAACAATTGAACCAGTTGTACGCTGTTCAGTTATTAAACGAACATCATCCGTAACTGAAACAAAATCAACTGATCATAAGCATATTAAAGATATCGATGTAAATTTACCAGACGTTTCAATTGAACATCAGCTACAACAGGAGCCAGAACAAGATCAACCCATCGATTATCATATTCCAAAGCGAAAAGACGATTCAAGTGACGAAAAAGACATGAAATATCGTGTAGTGAACCGTACAAGTGCAATTATTTCTAGACCAATGTTTTCTATTTGGAGTGTACCAAATGGAAGTGAAGGTGGTAATGTAACTGGTGTAGTCTCAGCAGCAGCTGGACATGGGCGTTCAAATGGAACACAACAAAATGGTTCAAATCAGGCTCAACAAGCGGCAAATGGCAATAATGGTGGTGGTAATGTAAATTATAATGGTTCATCTGGAAGTAATAATGGTAATAGCAGCGCTGGCGCAGCATCAAATGGTGGATCTGCTAATGGTAGTGGCGGTAGTATGAGCAGTGGCGGAGGTGGTGGAGCCGGTGGGGGTATGGGTGGTCGTGATGGTCGCTCAAATTATGGTCCAAATAGCCCACCAACTGGATCTCTACCGCCATTTTATGAAAGTTTAAAGGGTGGTAATAGCTCAATGAATGCATATAATGCGGCAAATGCCAATTTTTTGGCACAGAATGCTTACAATACAATGATGGGAACGAACTTAAATATGGACTGTGATACAACTCAGGAATTTACGAACATTGGAGGTTACTCATCTGATGCGACAGTTATGAATAATACAGCTAAACAATATTCAATGTTACAAAATGCTGCATACGGCATTGTATTAAAAGATGAAATCGATTTGGAATACGATTCAAAATCAGATTCACTTAACAATATTAATTCGCATCTTTTACAAAACTCAAATTATGGCTATGATGTAAATGATGGAATGATGGTCGATATTGGTAATGGTGTAGTTGATCCACTTCAATTTACAGCGACATTGACATTTTCATCACCAGCAGAACATGCATTACTTGATAGTTTAACTGATGCAGTTGATTTGAGTTCATTTCTTCAACGTTTGCCAAACGATGATCAATCGAGTCCTGGAAATGATCTTGAAATCTCATCAACGCCTTCATTAACACCAGATTCTGTATCGGTAACAGCGGCAGATAATTGCTTGGAGCCATTTCCAGAAATATTATTAAGTCGAAATAATGGCTACGATCGAAATGGATACAATTTCCACAATAATAATAATAATAATAACAATAACAGATATGAAAATCCACCGTCCTATCAACAATCACGAGAAATGCAACAATTATTACAACAGCAACAGCAACAGCACCATACACATCATCATGAACAACTGTCGATTAGCAATGGTATAAATTATGATATGGATTCACATAGCAATATGTCACTGCCTTCGCCCAGTTCTGGATCAATGGATGCTCCACCAGATGCCAAACCAATCATTCAAAGTGTAAGTGGAAAATTCGATTCGTCACTGGCTATTGAAACCAAACAAATGGTAAGCACTCAAATTTGGAAAAGTTTTTAGGCAAATGTTTTTATTTGGTTTTTATGTTTATCTTTTGAATTTTCGTTTTTCTTAGAAAATTATCAACAAACAAAAAAAATGTATATATAAATGATGGAAATATTTTGTTATTATAAATCATGAATTTTATATATTTTTTTTGTTTGTCGATTTTTAATACTAAAAACTTAATAAATAAAGTTAAGACATTAGAATATTTTGAAACTAAGCCAAAATCCAATTTGAATGTCTACTGAAGATACTGTTTACGATTTGTTTGTCTTTTTCTTTTTTTTTTCATTAGCACCGGAATCAAATAATCTTAAAATTTAATCACAGTTAATTTATTTTATTTTATTTATGTTATTTTAGCTGGGACTTCCACCAGAAGTGCAATTAGAATTCGTTAATGGTGGTCATGGTTTCAAAAATCCATTAGCCGTTGACAATGTTCATAGTCACCGTATTCGTGATGATGACAAAAAATCAACAACTTCATCGGAAGCAGCATCAGCCGAAGATGAAAATAAATTCACATGTCGAATGTGCACAAAATCATTTACCCTACAACGACTATTGAATCGTCATATGAAATGTCATTCGGATATTAAACGTTATTTGTGCACATTTTGTGGCAAAGGTTTTAATGACACATTTGATTTGAAACGACACACAAGAACACATACAGGCGTTCGCCCGTACAAGTGCAACTTATGTGAAAAATCATTTACACAGAGATGTTCCTTGGAATCGCATTGTCTTAAAGTGCACGGAGTCCAACATCAATACGCATACAAAGAAAGACGTACAAAGGTAAGAAATGTTTCTAGTTAAGAAAAAAAATTGTTCACAAATGTTGTTTATTTTTACGAAAATGATTTTGATTTTTTCTCTTCTTTGTTTTTGGCTTATTTCAGATGTATGTATGCGAAGAATGTGGTCACACAACAAGCGAACCAGAAGTACATTACATTCATCTTAAAGATAATCATCCATATTCACCAGCCCTACTAAAATTTTACGACAAACGGCACTTTAAATTTACAAATTCAACGTTTGCTAATAATTTATTAGGGCAGCTACCAATGCCAGTTCATAATTAATTTTCATTATTTTTCGCGAGAATCTACTATTTTTATTATTTTTATTTATTATTTACTACAAAGATTTTCTAACTGAAATATCAGACAAAGTCTTGTTAATTTCTTGCTATCTTTTTTTAATTACATTTTATTTATATCGAAAATCGACTACTAGTTGATGATGGTATTGACATTACCAGCGCTGTGAACTTTATTTAAAGTTATTCACAGTTTCTTAAAAAAAAACAAAAAACAAACAAACAAACAAGAAATGTATTCTCGCGCCTTAAACAATATAATCGATTTATGTCTCATTTATTCAATTAAAAAAAAAATCGATCATACACAAAAAATACAAAATATTAAACAAGAATATTAAAATAAATAAACGACTGTTAAGCTGTTTAATTGTTGTCAGAATGTCCCGCAATCCAATGGAAATTAGTAAACGCTACGAAAATAAAAATGAATGGAAAATATTTTAAATACAACTGAAACCACAAAAATGCATTTAATAATATTTGCCTTTTTTGAATTTAATTTAATTTTATTAATTTGCATTGGATTTTGCTCGGATCCTAGCAATCAATTTAAACAGCAACGAAACTTAAAACAAAGTATCGGGTTATTTGTGCAATCGAGGTGATGGTCCATTTGGGTTTTAATATTAATTTAATTATTAATTTTACAATTAAAAAAGAATGAAAAGAAAAACGAAACAGAAATATTATTTAATTACTTATATATTATAAAGATGATTGAAGCAATTTTATAATTGTTTAAGAATTTTGATTTTTTTAGTTGAAATTATTTTATATGATTTATATTAACCAATAATATAACAAAACAAATTAAGAAAAATTAGAATTTAATTAACACAGAATGAAATTGAATTATTTGAATATTTTATCAAAATTTTATTATTTTTTTTGTGTAAAATTTCCAAATGGTATAAAAATTGCTGTAATTTTTTTTTTTAAATCATTCATTTTGAAAATTTTTTACTTGTTTTAATTACACATTGAAATCAATAATATTCCGAAATATGACAATTTAAATTAATTTACATATAAGAAATACTTTGTAAATAATTTTTTTTTGGATTATTGAATTTTTGAAAAGAAAAAATAAAACTCGAAAAAACTAAAATAAAAAAAAAAAAAAAATGAACAAAATTAAAAATTGGTTTTTTTCTTTTTAATAAATCAAAAAACATTACAAAAATAAATAAGAAAATAATATGAAATTAAGGGTGGTGATTTTAAGCGCGCGAATAGTTTCATAGTTTTTATAATATAAAACTGCGCTGAAATACAATTATTTAAATGTAACTTTGAAAATTAATAATTAGGCTCAGTTTTACTAATAAGAATAATATGTTTATGTACTTATTGTCACTAGTTTCATTTTTGGTCAATATTTTGAGAACAGTACGAAGTACATTATTGGTTGGTATATGATTTGGAAAGACAGTAGGTCTGGTTTTCGCTACTTTTTACTATTTTTTACTTTTTTACGGCTAACAGTGTTTTCAATTATATGCTATTCAGTTAGACTTTTGGAACTGTTAGCGTAGAGTTTACCAGAACTACTGCCTTTCCAAATCATATGCCACCACCAATTGTTGTACCTCGTAATGATCTTGACTAATCGGCCAAAAATGAAATTAAAGAAAAATTAACGGGCACAGCCATGGAAATTCTTAATCTTATAAATTTTCCATTCGTGTTTTTAACCACAGATTTTGAAGGCATTTTTTGACTGTCGATAAAACTTTTAATGATTTTTATTGAAAATCTTTTCAATTTGATATTATGTATTAAATATTTTGTTAAAAAAATTAATAAAATGTGAATGGAAATTCCTTATTTGGAGATATAAGCCTGATTAATTTCTAAATACGAGTAAAATTTTCTAAAATTTTCAAAATATTACCTTATACTGCTACTTATTTATTGGTAAAACGGACCCAAACTCAAATAAATGTGATGTAAATTTTCATTCATTTTTTACTTCAGTATAAATGTTTATTAGAAAGTTTTCAATACGGAATTCATTAATATTAATTGTAAGGTTATTACCAACGAAAAAAAAGTGATCTCTTGTGTTTTTTGTTTCATTTAAATCATTAGATCTTTTAAATAATCCGCAAGGATTTTTTTTTTTGTTAGTTCATACTAAATAATTCAACAGGCGATTTTATTAGAAATTATAGTTTTTGTTTTAAAAACCTTTTCGTACATATTTAAAATCACCACCCTAAAATATTTAATAGAGAGAGAATATAAACAAAAAAAAAATGCTTTTAAGTACCTTTTAGCTATAATTATAAGTGTATTATTTGAATTAAAAATTAATAATAAAATAATGTAAGAAATATATTTAAGAATATTTATTTTGATTTCACTTTTTTTGTTTAATTTAATTTTCATTTTTGTTTTTAACGTCACTTGAGAAACGAATTCTGCGGAATAAAATTAAACGTAAATCTAATTTTTCTATTATTCACACAATTCTATTTTTATTATAATATTTAGCAAAATGAGCAATATTAATTTTAATTAATTAACGTTATAATAGAAAACTTTTATATTTTTTTTTTTTCGTTTTTATGATAGTTCGATCAAAATATAAGGAAACCATTTTCAGTATTTTTTTTTTTTTTTAATTTCTTTTTCATTTATTTTGCTATTTATTCATTTTCATTAATGTCATAAATATAAATTGTAATTTTCAGTAAATGTTTTTTAATTAAAAATTGTGCAATTTTGAAGAGAGATCTTTTAAAATCCTAAAATTCTTGATAAAAAACAACAATTTCAATTTGAAACAAAATTTATTTACAATTTAATTTACACGAAAACATTTATATTTTATCAGTTGATTGAAATCATCCAGATCATGTCGTATATTTTTTTTTTTTATATTTCATTCGCAAATTCACCAAATTCACCAAATTCATTTAGAAATCATAGTAAAATTTAATAAAATTTATAATAATCAACAATTAATAATTTATTTTATTTTAATTTATTTTCAATCAATATTATCTACTTTAATTAACTATACTCTCTGTACTCTGAAATACTATATAATTAACTATTTCATTTATTTTATAAAAATTAATGTTTAAACTTAAATTAATTTGAAAAGAAAAAAGTGAAGACAAATAAGAAGAAAAAAAAAAATAGTTTTGGTTTTTGTAACGAACGGATTTACAGAAAAATAAAACAATCGATGAAGCTAAATTTTAATAAGCAAACTAATTTTAAATTGATGTTTTTATTTTTCTGTTTTAATATAAAATAAAATATAAATTAAATTATTCATTTGTATTAATGTAAACGAATTAAAAGTAAACATAAATTAATGTTTTGTTTATTAAAAAACAAAATATATATATATATAAATATATATATTTGAAAAAATTATAAATATTATTTGTTTTATTTATGTTTTATGGTTTAGTCCCAGAGATGGAAGTATCTTCGATACAAATTGCAAATATAGCCAATTCAAAAATTAGGTGGAACAGTGAAAAGGATGCGCACTTGTTAAATATGCTATACGCATGCGGACAAACAAAATTTCCGTTATTTTTCATTGTATTTTATTTTTCAAGCTACGCGTGCGGTCCCACCTAATTGTTGACATACCTATTACGTACTTATATGTTATGAATTTAAGATGCAAGTTAATCTCTTCTATCTGTATCTGAGACACATTTATTATTTACTATGTAACTTGTATCTTTTACCATAAAGTTGGAATGATACAAGTTTTTTTTTACAATAAAGTACTTTTAATTTATATTCTATGTAAGTATGTAGTAAACTTGCCGTGGGACAATCAAAGATATGTTTTTGCATAGAAATCTCGGAATTTTGTTCGAAAAACAATAAAACTACTTCGACCCGACTTATAGGAAAGTGATCCCAAGTAATCCATTTTTGATGCTTTCGATGTTCTCAGGGCGCCGCAGTACTTTTTTTTTTATTTTCCCAAAATATTGTACTATAGCTACACCGCTTTCAGCGATTCGCCTAAAATTATCAAGAGTGTTAAAAATAGATTCCTTGGGAACGGTTTTCTGTAAGTTGGTCAGAAGTTTTTTATGCTAGCGACAGATGAACGAGATATTCTTGTACATCGCCATACATACATACATATTATAATGAATAGCTGAACTGTGTAGCTGACTAAAGTACTGGAGCTCTGGAGGACAAATAAAGACTCTTATAGCTGAACTGCAAAGCTGATATTTGTACTGGAGGACAGAAATGTCGTCGCGATGTGCCTTAATAACGAGTATTTTTTGGGTTTGTTTGCATAACCAATAAGGTTTTATTTCTACGCATTTACCTACCTGTATTATTCTAATTATCATTAATGTAATTATTATTTAAAATAATAAATGTATGTCCATCAAGTATTTTAATTTAGTTTGATTAGTAAATTGCTGGAGAAAATCAGTTTTTTTTAAGGAAATCTGAGTTTACGGAAGTGTTCTGTTACTTTTAGATGACAAAAATGATGTTAGCTCAAAGTTCAAATTTTTTTTGCTGTTTTTTGAATATTTTGAGCTTAGGTTATTATTTTTCTTAAAATAAATTTCTAAATGAAATAAATTTAAAATCATCACTTAGATATTTTTATTACCTTTCCAAAACTACTAAACTTCCGTCGATTCGATGAAATTAGCAAAAGTTATAATCATTTGATCAGTGATGACGTCTTGTCGTTGAATTATAATACGAAGTTGAGTAAATTTAGGAATAACTTAAGGTTATTAGAAATGGATCAGAGAAGGAACACACACATATGTACGATGATTTACCAAATTTTGAATAATCAAACAGCAAATTATTTAAATGATTTATTTGTATTAAATCATGGTAATACGAGACAAAACGGAAAGATTATTAAAATTAGAAGTAATAGTAAGCGGGATGAATTTTCTATTCTGGCTAAAGCTGTTGATGCAGGGTTGCGACTATCGACTATACGTTTGCTTTCGATACTATTGTCGATACCGATACTTTTTGCGTAAAGTATCGACGATAGTATCGACGATACACATATCTGTATCTGTATTTTTTTGACGATACTTTTTTTTCGATACTTTTTCGATACTTTTTTTCGATGCTTCATCGAAAGCATTATATTACATACAAATTATCATAACTTCTGAAATAGATCATCTAAGAAACTCATTTTGGTACTGTTGGAAAGCTTATTAAATTCTCTAACTTTTTATGGAACTGAAGCAAACAGTTAATGATTTAGTCTGAAATTACAGCTCACTTATTCGACATTTTAAGCCAATTTTGAAAAATCATAGCTGAACGGATACAATAATGCTCTATGAATATGTACCAAACTTTTTTTGTTTCTCTAAGAAATTTTGATAAAAATTTGGGCGCAGTGGATGTATCCCAAATTATATTAAAATGAGTAGCAACAAAAAATAATTTGTTTGTCTACTGAAAAATTACTTATTTACTAAACAACTAGCAGATAATATTATAACATTAAAATTTTATTTCTTTATTTTCATATATTGATTTATTTCTTTTTATAATATTGTTTTATGACATGTTACATAAATTTTGATGCATTATATTTTATTTTATATTCAGTTAGATGATAATTGGACCTATAGAGCATATCACTAGTCAGCATCATAAGAAGGGTAACTTTCTTATTTTATTATTATCATTGATTTTTTGATGAATGATTTAATAAATAAATAAATAATATATATTTTTTTAATTTTCTCTTAGTCAAAGACTTCATTCAGAAGGCTTCTAATGGGGTTTATTAATATGATGTGATTCCCCGCTCGAGACACTTGTTAATAAAATACGTTTTATTCCCATTTTTTTCTTTATCAAAAATTACATAAATCTTATATGTCATAAGTTTTACTATCTTCTTTAAAAATTAAAACTGTATCAAGTTACAATTTTAAAGAAGTATCTATTATCTATTATCTTACAGTCACAATTCTATGAAAGTAACAAATATTTCTTTAAATCTCACGTGTTACATTTTGAAGTATCTTTTTGCATCTCTGGTTAGCCCTCATATGTCTGTAAGCAAATGATTTTTTTTTAGATATTAT
Organism: Catotricha subobsoleta; assembly: GCA_011634745.2. Lineage (NCBI taxonomy): Eukaryota > Metazoa > Arthropoda > Insecta > Diptera > Cecidomyiidae > Catotricha > Catotricha subobsoleta. The sequence continues at coordinate 11,217 of JAABKK020033836.1, forward strand.
TATAATCTATCTGGGTTAAAAACAATTTATATTGAGATTATATGAGAATAATGAAACTAAATCGGATTCGAATACGAAATCTTCGGAACAAAAAGTTCGAACACCGAAACATGATTTTATATATTAGTGTAATTGAAATATGCTAGACATCAAATATAAGTTAATTTATTGTGGTATAATCACATAGATTACATAATGACTGAATGCACTAAGTTTAAGATAAATTGTTTTATCGTCTTCTAAAAGTGTAAATCGGCTAAGTCCATATTCAGCCTTTTTACAGTAAAGCAGAAAAACCATATTGCATGTGTGTAACAAATAATTGGTATAATTTACCACTCTAACAATGTAATAATTATTCTTTTTAAGTATTTTGTTATATACACATGATATGTATATGGTTTTTCTGCTCTCCTGTAAAAATGGTGAATATTGACATAGCCGATCTACACTCTTAGACGACGACGTTTATTGTGATCTTAATAGTTTTCCCGATAAATTGTAGCTTTTTACTACAGAAACGATTATAAAATGAATTAAAAGATATTAGTCTAAATATTTTTTGACGCCAATTGTAATATAGATATTAATGTATTAGGAATTAAAATAAATAACTTTAAATATTTTGTGAAGATAATTGTGAAATTCATATAAAATTACAAACATACTTGTATAAATTGATAAGTCTATCAGCTTCACGCCATCCAGTTTCAAGAGCACCATGAACAGTTGAGAAATAATGTTCGTGTGTCGCCTCTCCAGCAAATTGAATTACAGGATTTCCCATCACGTTAGTTATTGGTTCGGCCAAATGGGAAGTTGTTGCATTAAGACGGTCACTATTTGGTGAATAATGTGTATAACTTCCACGAAAATGTGGATTCGAATACCATTTTGTTCTACATAACATTTCAAAAACGTTAAATAAAAAAAAAAAAATTATACGTTGAAAAAGGTTTACCTTATTATTCGAATTGGGTTCGGAACAATCTGATTCTTTAAAAACATTTTTAATAATAGCAACATTCCATTCTGAACTTCAATATCAGATAACTGTTCCATTCGTCTGGCATTTACGCCATACATCCAAGCGCTCAATAAATTCGGTTGATAATCAACTAAATAAAATGAAAAAACATCTTCTAACCAACTATTTTCAGGCTGCTCTCGAATCATTCTCAATTCTTCTGGATTCCATAAAATTACAAATCCCTTCCAATCATTAGTCCAAAATGGTTGCTCAAACTCTAAATAAATTTTAGCAACTGTTCCAAATGATAAACTTTCAATGGCATTCGCTTTTAGTTGTGGCATTGGTGGATTAAACAGACCCAAGTAACGCTCTTTTAAAACACCCAATGAAACCGTACAGATAACATGATCAGCATTATAAACAGTGCCATCCAAGCATTCAATGGTTACTGGATTGTATAGTTCTTGCTCCCGATATTTAATTTCAATAACCTCTTTTCCAAATTGTATGTTGTCTTCGATATGAATGTATTTTTCGTTGTCAGGATATTTTTTCTAAAATTAAGTAATTTAAGTAATTTTAAAAATAATTTGATATTAAATTAAAATTCAAATAACTTTTAACAAATCAAAGAGAGTTATGTATCCTTTATCCTTCCAGGTTAATGTAAAGTCTCCTACACATTCCCAGTATTGATTAGAACTTGCAGCCGATATATCATTCCAAGAGTCTGCTGCAACCATCAAGTTTTGGTACTTTTGTAAAAACTCAATAAATTGATTACGCAATTCATCACTAATATCTTTGTATCCAGGATTTTTAAGTGCTTCATTGTATCTAAAATTATTCCGTTAAAAACACATTTTACTCTTTTAATCAAAGATAATGAAATCAGGACTAACTTTTCAATAACAAAATCGCCCAAAGATTTCTTATACGTTCTCTGCTCTTCAGTATTTTCGAGGATATCGAGACCCAACTTCATCAGTTTATAAAACAAGTTTAGCGGAACTAAATTTCCGTTTGATTGAATTGGTATACATGATTCTAACCGTGCTTCCAGCGATGAAAGCAAATTTTGATTTTTTGCCAATTCGAAGACAGCATTGTCTTTCTCACCATGACACCTGGTTAAATTTTAAAACCAAATTAATGATTTTTTTTTATTTTAAGTCATTATAATTAATATATTTGTACTACGTAGAAATTTGTCTAAGGGCCATTTTATCAATCACGGTTTAACTTAAACTGAGTTTAACTTTAAACGGCCAACATCGGGCGTTTAAGTTAAACTCAGTTTAAGCAAAATTTTGTATGATAAAACCTAGTGTAAACTCAAGCTAAGCTGAGTTTTACTTTAAACCCACTTTAAACTACGATTGATAAAATGGCCCTAAGAAATTTTCACGGCAAATAATTATCAAATTTAAAAAAAGAAAGATTATATAATTTGTTCCTTTTTGTTTTTAAAAAAAAGGTCCCTTTCAATTGTTTTTAAATGTGAAAGGTTATGCAGGGGCCTGCGGAAAATGTCTGCAACACGTTTCTATCTTACGCGGGTCTCTGGTACTACTAACAAAGTAATTACATTATGAAAAAAAGAAACATTTCAGTAAAAAAAATCTCACCACTGAGCTCCCATATCAACTACATTTGCGCCAAATGGAATGGTATGAATCCGTCCACCAATTCTATTTTCTGCTTCTAGAATCAAAACATTATTGAAACCGTTTTCAATTAATTTAATTCCGGCTGCTATACCCGAAGCACCAGCACCGATAATAACAATTTTTTTATTCATTATTTAATTTTAACACAATTATGCGGGCAAACTAAATACAAAATTAATTAATTAGATAACAAAACTGAATAATAAAAAATTACGAATAACACTTTCTTTTATAGTTGCTGCAATATAATAATTTCATTGTGAACTTAGATGGGTATATATTTTATATAAAATATATTTATATATGTAATATCTAATCTCGCTTTTCATACTTACTTCTTTTGTTTAGATTAATACTAAGTAATATTTTACTTGAATTTTGTAAAATATATTATTGATAATGAAGCATAACGTCGCCGAACTATTGACATCATCATTAATTTTTACGTATTTATGTTTCTGATGTCATTCTATCCAGAAATGTGTTCTGTAATCCTATTTCCGAGATAGTGAAAAATTCAATAAATACACATTTTTGAACATTGTGTTTGTCGTACATTTGTCATACACAGAGATAGGTGTACTTACGTATAATACTGAAGTATATTTGTATCATGGAAGTGTATGTACATTTATTGCTACTGGTACTTAAGAAAAGTATTTTTAAGTACCAAGTGTAAAAGTACTTGGTACTGCTTCTTAAAGTACTTTTATTTTGCGCCACTGGTACTTCTATATAATCACATTTTCATGTACATTAATAATTAATAAATAAGCATAGTCAACAACTAACAGAATATTGTTTATTAAATTCAGGTTATTATTAAATTTTATTAAGAAAAAAAAAAATATTTCTTCTAATATTTATTAAATTTTATAGATTTTATCTTATTTGTTTTTTTTTGTGGCCCAAATAGAAATTTTTCAAAAATTATTACTTTAATGGACATGGCAGGGGATAAAATAAGCAAAAAAGCTGAGTGCAATATTTTGAAGAAAAAAAACTTTGTGTTTGTACCCAGAGGTGC
>JAABKK020033847.1:0-14884 GCA_011634745.2 Catotricha subobsoleta
GAACCCAAACTGGCAGTTCTAAACATTATCCAATCGGCCTAAAATTTAAACCCTATTCTAATGGCATCGATCCGTTCCCAAAAACCATACAGGGTTTAAAAAACAAAGACGTGACTTTCGAATTGTCGCACTAATACTTATACTTAGTTATTAATAATTGTTTGTTAATTTGAGAAATAAATATTAAGTTGATTTTAAATCGTTGAAAACAAAATATGAATATGTTGTTAGATAGCCAAAAAATCTAAATAAATTATTAAATAATGTTTAACTAATTCGAGATCCATTCTCACTTAAAATTTACTCTGAATAATATTTTGACGTGAACGCACTTTTGCAAATTGTTGTTAATGTGGAACACAATGTACGAAATCTGCACAAAACAATTTTTTCTTATACATTTTAAACCAATATCAAAAATATAATTCTTACAAAACCTCCATTAGTCCTTTGTCTTTCATTTCATAAAATTAAAACGTTTCTACGTGCACAAATAAGCGAGAAATCTTGGCTGAGCGGTACCATGTTTTCCTGTTTTTTTTTTTTTTTTAATTCATAGACGTCATAAATGCAGTAATGCCCTTAAGTTACCATAAACTCAGTTAGGAACCCTATAAAAATTATAAATTTTGGCAACATTGTTTAGTTACTTCAACGCTACCTGTCATATACTGTCATATAAATTGCCATATACAATAGAGATATGGCATATAAATTATTTTCAATTATGACAGAAAAGCCATAACAATATCGGATTAACGTTATTTCTTTGATTTATTATTGGTAAAATATTCACAGATTCTAGTCACTGTAGTATTTGTTTATTTACTGGAATAGTTACCTACAATTTTCTGAAAAATTTCAACAGTAATTTCTAGAACAAAAGTGACATTAAAACGAAATTTACTTGTATGAAATTAAGGAATATTATCTTGACTAAGGATGGAATTAAAATATTTTACCTTAATAGTATTGATTTTGATATGAAAGCTTAATAATTAACAAAGACCACGTGTATTTTATAAAAAAAAAAAGAAAAGAATATTCTCTTGAATAAATACAGACAGAAAAAAACGCAATCATGACGGAATCATCAAAATTGGAAAAAACAAAGAAAGTTTTAAAATCTTTAGTCCTGTCCGGTGAACGTAGAATGTCTTCGGAACAACTTAATAAAGAGTATAAAGAAGTAGAAGGACGAAGCATTCCATTTTATGATTTAGGATATTCTAATTTAAATTCATTTCTTAAATCCATACCAGACACTTTACAAGTAATGTATTTTTATCAAATAAAATGGACATAGTTTTACCACAATTACTTAATTTTAGATTCGTGTAAGTGGTCATGAAGTAACTGTATATCCAGTTGACTCTGAAGCAAGTGAACATATTAAAAAACTGGTTAGCGAAACCATTATCAAAAAACCAAAACGAGGAGCACGAGCATCAGGATATCGACATAACGGACCGTAAGTATCTTAAAGTATTTTTATATTATGCTTTTAATTTTGCTATGATCGTGTTAAAATTAAAATTTGTTTTATTTTTATTTTATAGTCAACCACGACGACCAATCAATGTATCAAAGCAATCACCATTACTACCTTTAATGAGTATGCCTCTATATAATTCATATTATACGCCGCTTCCATCGCAATCTAATTTTCCCACTTCGATGATGATCCAACAAAATTTAATAAATCGTCATCCATATTCACAACATCAAGAAATGTTAAAAATACAGCAACAAAAGGCTCTTGAACAACATTTAATACATCGGCAGCAAGAGCAACGACAGTATCAACTAAAAGTACAACTACAAGTACAACTACAACAACAAATACAACAACAAATACAACAACAAATACAACAACAACAAAAACAACAACAACAACAAAGACAACATCAGCATAAACAACCACAACAACAACTGCAACAGCAACAACAAGATGATACTAAAAGAAGTGTTCAAAATTCAGTTTCACGCCAGAGTTCACGTCACGAAAATCAGAACAAGAGTTCAGAGAAATCTTTAACACTTTCTAGTCATGCTTCGCAGAATAAAACCAGAAATGACAAGGAAAAGCCATCAAGTAGTAATAAACCATTAACTATTGAATGCGACACATTTTCTCGATTAAAAATTAATGATGAAAAGACTGGTAATAGTAGTAAAAATATTCCTGAAAATACCGCTCGGTATGAAGAATTATTAGCAGAATATGTAGATATTGATGATCTTCCTGACTTGAAAGTACAAACTATGGATTGTGTACCAAAAAATGATTCACCAATTAATACATCGAGAAACTTGTCCAGCAATGATACATTTAATAATGCCTGTGTTTCGGATATTTCTGATTCAAATTTAAAACATGCATTGTCGGTAGATTCCATGCTTGAAGAATTTAATGATAGTTTACCTAAAATGACAACTGTAGGTTATGAATTTTTGTATTTGATTTGTGTATAAATTAATATTTTATGTTGCAATAGGATGATTCAATATTTTTAAAAAATCGTGTTGTTAAATATGATGCAAAATTTGAGCCAGCAAGCATTTTAAGTGATACTGAAACGAGATCACCTCTCCTAATAACAGTTTGTGAAGTAAGTAAAATGAAAAAAAAAAAAAACATTTTCTTAAAATAAAAATAAATTATGATTTTCACATATATTTTTCAGGTTAATAGTCCATTTAAATTTTATTTTCATACCGAACAACAACATACCGATTTGGATACATTAATGCAAAACATTGAGTAAGTGCTTAACATAATTACATTAAACTGAACTGTCAACTGAATTTCTATTAATAGAATTTAAAAAAATTAATTACAGAAACTTTTATTCTAAATTGGATAATAATCAAATGCTTTTACCTATTGAAAATATCAGAATTGGACAAATTTGTGTTGCGTTATATCAGGAAGATTGGCATCGCGCTGAAATAGTTAACGTTCAAGAAAATGATTTAGTTGACGTAAATTGTGATCTTTGTAAATTCTTTGTTAAAAATATTAAAAAAAAAAAAAAAATGATATTTACAGTTATTCCTGGTTGACTATGGAACAAAATGCTGCATCAGTGTAAACGATTTAAAATTATTGTTAAAAGATTTTGCCGCGCTACCTATTCAAGCATCTCGAGGGATCTTGGACAATATTCGACCAATTGGAGATCGATGGACCCTTGAAAGCACAAAAGAATTTGTATCAATGGTTTTAGACTTGCTATTATATGCACGAGTAACAAGAATTAATCCTGTGGTAATGAATATTTTTTTTTTTAACATGTTAGCAAACTAAAAATTTTCAAGTGTCTTTATTCTACTGTTAATTTTTTTTTTCTTCTGGTAAATCGTTTAGCAAAAATTTGTTTATATGGTGCTGACTGATACAAACAAAGAAAAGGACATCGTTGTCAATGAGCAGCTAATTATAAAAGGCCATGCAATTGCACTAAAGAAGTAAAAACTATCTAATAGAATTAGAATACATCGATATCGATATATTGCACGGAGAACTACAAATAGAGATTTTTTTTTAATTTTTTTTTTCACACAATTATTTTTCACATGAAATCATAACTTGGTAATAAAGTATATGAAAAGGTGCAGCTCTGTAAATATAAGTATATTATATGAATATATTGATGAACATTTTTTTATTGATTTGACAAAAATTGTTACATTTATATTGCTCATTCATTAAAGTAATACTAATGATATTTGTATTTCTAATTATAAATTTATTACTTAACTATAATACTAAATTTATATAAAATATAAAATAAATGTCTCATGAAATACATATGTAAAAATTGAATTAAAGTGTATATTTTCAGTTTGATTAGAATATAAAATAATGGATATTTAATTAATTATAGTTTTAGAATTCAATAACCTATACAATTAAAAGAAGATTATTATAACCTAAATTCATATAAGGATGCGATTCTCTCGCACGTTCTAAAAATATATTGCTATGCTATGCACGCGGTAGAGAGAATCAAAAACTATTTCTCTCTCTTTCATACGTACTAAATTTTGCAATTGCGCATCTGTCAAAGTTTCACCCTTATGTGAATTTAGGTGTATTCTGTTCCCAATCTCGAAATTATGCGGACATTTTTACCAAATGGAATAAGCATCGTTTGATGAAATTTCGATGAACTGACTCTGGCCTATAGAGCGTTGACGATGCGGACATGTATTGCGCGCATCGGAAAATAAGTGCATATTACAGAAAAATCACCTATCACCGAACTGAAATTTATTTTTGGAAATGCACATTTTTTCTGTACATTTGCCCTCTCCGATGCCTCCATAAAAAAAATTACATTAGTTGGACCAGACTTTACTGAAAATCATTTACGTAATCCATGAAAGTTGCACGTATATCTTTTGTTCATAATTATATAATATTATATAAAGAGTATAACAGCGCAGTCTGAATATCTCAGATATATCGCTGAACACAATATTTATATACTAAAATGAAATTATCAATAATTCAAAGGTTGCTGATTGTGATTAGAAATATGATGATATGATTAGAAATGGAACTAAAAAATACATAAAAAAAAGAAAGAAAAACACAAAATTTGTATTTGTATTTACTTGTCTGTTTAATTCATATTATTATCATTAATATCTGTTGATTTCTGTATATTTAATATAACTTTTATCACTTTTCTTGCGTTAAAAAAAAGAAAATTTAAATTATAAAAATACTTTTAAGTACATGTTTTATGAATTAATAAAATTTTATTGACACATTTTTCTAAATAAATTAATAACAAAAAAAAATCATGAAATAATTTAATTTATAATATATTTATTTTGATTTATTTTGATTATTTAAGATATTTTATTTACATTTAATATTTAAATAGCTAAACTAATCTAATTTCATTTTACTACATTTTTCATAAAAAATATGTAAGTATGTTTGAATTACAATAAAATTTATTATTTAAAATCATAATTAAATAATATGTGGTTTTTACACAATTTTGAATCATTTTTAACGGACTCCTTTCCATGTTCTTCCATTTCATTTCAAATTTAATTCTATCGCGGATAAAGTAAAGCTTCATTGCTGGAACGAAATGTAAGTATACGCAAAACCTATAGCTTATGAAGAAAAGAAAAGCAAATTCTTTTCAATTAATCTTTAAATGGTTCGCCTTCATTTTTTTTTTTTTTTTTGAACACTGACATTATATTCTTAACATAAATATGTATTTTCCAATAATATTCATTAAAATATAGTTAGCATTTAATTTTATTAATTGAACGTTTTAATAATTTACACATTTAGATTTTAGTTTTTTATTCACAGTGCATTATAATTCTATAATATCAGTTTCTTATTATTTGATTTTTGTTAATATTTTTAATATTTAAAATTTAAACAAAAATTTCACCAAAACTCGTAAAGTGTGTGCAAATAATTTAAATTGATTTAAATGACTCGAACAAAATGTATCTTAGGGCGCTGTTCATATATTACGTAACGCGAATTTGGTCTGTTTTAAACCCCTCCCTCCCCATATCGTAACATTTTTTATATGAAGTTTTTTATATATGAAGCGTAACACTTTTTACCAAATCACCCAGCTCTCTCGTCCCAGAGCGTTATGTAACATATGAACAACTTTATTATAATCAATACGATAGTCACATAAAATGATATTGTATTGATATTGCACACATTTGTTAAGAAAACTGCACTTTCTAATAAATGTATAGTAGGGTGGATCGACTTTTTCAGAACCCCGGTACCTAATGTATAGTTTATCAAAAAAAATTAATATGAAAATTAGCTTTTCATACAACGGGATTAGATAAAAAGGATTGAGAACAGATGAAATGTTTAGCAGCAAAATATGAACCAGATGATGAGCAGCAAAAAATAGCAATTAGAAAATGCGATTTCTCTTCAAATATTTGTGAAAATCAATGTAATTTTTTTTTATATGTATGTATTGAAATGCTAGCCCTTCTTTTTCTCAATTCGCACTTAGTCTCATATATTTATTTTTTGATAAAAAAAAAAATTGCTTTTCTTCCTTTTAAATAACACAAATATGTGTTATATGGGAGAATTTTTTTTTTCTTCTTCTTATATTTAGACAAAATTCTGTAAATTCAACACTTCTTCTCTCTACAACAGAAAATTAAAAAATGACAGGAGTGATTCAACAAAAGTTTCAATAAAAAATATTTTAAAAATCATAATAAATATTTATATGAAATTTATGCAAAAGCGATAAATATTTATAGATAACATCGAAATAATGAAGCTCTCCGCAGTTTCTGTGATATTTATTAGAGTTTGAATTTCGATGTAAACTAAATACAACATTTACAAAATTCATATAATGTTTCAATAATGGATTTAATAATATAAGGAAACAATGCGGACGATTCTATTTATTCAAGATCTAAATCGTATTTTCTTCGGATTTAAATATTAAAAAAAAATAAAAAAATACAACTGACTTTAAATATTTAGATGAAACGAAAATGAATGTAATTAATTACTGTTACGGTTTGTTCAAGTATAATTTTTAACATTCACATTTCATACAATGTTTATGCTTAAAAATCAATGATAAAACTGAATACGACCAATACATTTACAATTTAGGTAAGATAATAACGAAGTAAATAATAAAATAATCTAAAATTAGAAGAAATACTCAATAAATAACTAATTTTAAGATAGCAAAATCTTAAGTGACAAAAAAATAATTGATTAGGATAAAAATGATGATAGAAGTTGACGTGAAATGAACAACATTGAATAATATAAAAACTAAAATTTAGAAACTCTATTTATTGACTAAACCTGAATATCTTTAAAACAGTAAATTTTAAATTTATCTAGAAATATCCATCAGATGAATTTTAATAAAAGATTAATTTCAAAATGTAGAATATTAAAAATGTGTTCATGATAAGAGGCCTAATTTTTAAAAAGTAGCCAGTTTCTGTAAATTAAACTTCTTTTTAATATTACGTGATTAAAAATAAGTTAATCTAATCACAATTTGTTGGCTGACTTACTGCAACTAATGTTACAATTTAATTAAATTATTAAATAATAATAAATAATAAATCAAATCGGGTAAAACTCGATAATTTCAGTGAAAATTGTTGTCAATTGCAAATCAGCATCCGTAAAATGTTTATCCAATATCTTAACAAAGACCGACTTTGTCTTCTTGTGTCTTCTTGTTTGTTTTTGTTTGTTTGTTTTTTAAGTTTTTTTTGTTTATTATAAAAAATCATAAGATCATAATTATAAAAAAAATATAAAAGCGTCTCACGCCTTTTGACTCTGGTTGCAACGAAATGTTTCCATATTATAAATGATTTCATCGCCGGTGTATAAATACAACGATAAATAACTCAAAATCTACTAAAATGATAAATTATTAATAATAATTAAAATAAGAAAATGACTTTGATCGCTTTGTGCGGGCAAGCCACATAGGCATTCATATAATACATGTTAATTAATTATAGAATAGAATACTTAAAAAAAAAAAAATATTACATTACATTTATTCTTAATTATCTTATCGTAATAGTAAATTATTTTTTTTAATAAATAATTTACAAAATTTACACAATGTCATTTATTAATCAAGTACAATTGAATAAATAAAGTTTTTTTTTGAATGTTTTCAATTTCTAAATTTCTAAATTCATGTAATTTATGTTTTTTATTCTCAGTGAAATTTTTCGTTAAGAATTAAGAGTACGTAAATATGATTTACAAAAAAAAAAAGAAAAAAATTAAATGTTTATCATGTTTAAAGTTAATTAATTCTAGTAACTTTAATTTATGCATTATATAGAATTATATGTTGTTTTTTTTTTTTTTTTTTTATATATATAAGACTCTTTGCTTTGATGGTTGATATGTAGTAGCGAATTCTAAATTTGAAATAAGCAATTAACATTTTAAAATAAATGTTTCTCGAATGAAAACTCTTAATTAATTAAATAAAAGCAAGTTAAAGTTAATTACATAATTAATGTTTATGTAATTTCATGACACAACACTTGAGATACTTTAAAGGCCTGCTTATTCTTACTGAAACTAAACTCAATGTTCTTAGGAACAAATAATAAACAAACCAAAAAAAAAAAACAGTAAAGAAACAGAACGAATCGCCAATAAACATGAAAAATTCATATATTTTTATACATTTACTTATTTTTAATACTAATTATTAATTTTATTATTTTCATTTTGCACGAAAGAAAATTTTATTGCTGTTCATTAATTTTTAGGTAAATTCAATGAATCAGATTTTTTTTTTAAATTAATTCTCGATGGGCGGCTGTTGTTTTGTTTATTATAGACTACATCGTGCCTTAATATATTTAATTGTTGAATTCACAAAGCGTTTTTAAAATATTTTGCATATTAACGACTTTTTTCCCTAGTTCGTTATTTTTCTCTGAAATACAGTCTTATAAAAAAAAAAAAAATTAAAATAATTAAATTAAATTTAGAATAATTTTTTTTTAATTTAACTAAGGCAACTGAAGTTTTAGAATTCTTCTTAAATGCTCAATAAGTTTAGTGCATTTTCCAGTAAAAATGCAGGCCAAAAATAACATCTGATCTTTTTAAATAATATTCGAACATCTGTAATTGTCTTGAATTGGACGAAAAGATCTCTAAATGTTGAGTTGTTTTTTTTCGTTTGTTTTACTTCTTAAGTATAATAATTATTTAAAAGTAATTAATTTTATATAAATACAAAGCTGTAAATGGAATGAATGCAATTTTTTTTTTTTTAAGATTAAATTTCAATTTTTAAATAGTAAAATGGAAATTACAAATCAATAATAACGAAATAACACAGCCAAAACGAATGTTTTGATTTTTTTTTTTGTTATTATATCTTAATTCTTTACTGATGTAGGATACTTTCCATACCACTTAAACTATATTTATATCAATTACAATTAAAACTATTTACAAAAAAAAAAAAAAAATAGAAAATAGAAAAACTGTAAATTCAAAATGAATTTGTAGTTTTGAACAAAACAAAAAAAATTTAACAATACTAGTAATTTGAAAGTCTTTAGAAATCATAATTCAACATTTTATATTTTATAATAAATTCATTAAATGTTTTTGTTTTCTAATTCGCAATACTTATTAAATCTAATTATGTACAATTTTTAAATAAATTCTTAAACAAAATACTTAATTATTCATTATCTAACTATAATTTACATAACAATACAGCATCGTCTTGAACGTGTACTGTCGCTGACAACATCGCTGGTAACGCCACTAAATTTTGTGATTGTTGGTGTAGTTTGATGTGCATCGGTATTTGATGATAGTAATGATAATTCCATTTGACCACCAGTACCAACATTTCCTCCACTAATACTATTGCATGAATTCATACTTTGTGATGGTGCAATTAATGAACCATTTTCTGATGTTCCACTTGTTCTTGATTGGGCCCGTTGCTTTTTTAAGTTGGCTAAAGTTGTTCCTGCGAGCGATTGATCTAGATTGTGAGTGTCTAAATTGTACACCAAAAAATATTTTACAAATAAGAGAGAAAAAAACAAATAGATTTGCTCACAGTATTTTTGAGTGCAATTTTATTGTGGTTTTGAGATTAATAGTGGGTTTAAGAAAAGTTTAATTGATTTAATTTTATTGAAATTGTTAGATTTGTTAGCAAAATGTTCAGTGATATTTACTTTTAAACATTTTATTCTCTTTTAAACTTCCAAAACCATATTCAATGTTGAATAGTTGTTGAATGTTGGAATGTTCGAATATTGGAATATTTTTAAATCATTAAAATCGAATATTTTTTTTAGTTTTCTAAATTTCAAAGTATTTTAATAAATTCATTACTTGTTTATCTTCGTTGTACGTCTTAACTAAGTCCAATTGGATAGACACGTTATTCTGCTTTAAATTTTAATAATATCTGAGAGAATTTGTAATATAAAACCGATGAAAAGTTGAATAAACTTTTTTCCTTGCATTTCTTTTGAACAAACATTTTGTTATTGAAAAACTAAATACTTTTTTTTTTCTGAAACCCATTATGCATCTCATTAGAATAATATTGTGTCAGTGTGTGCGTGAATTTGTTAAGATATAAAGACACGTTGGAGAGTTTCTTTTCATTTATTTTTTTAAAGCAACAAGCAACAAAAAGTTTTTAACTGGGAATTAGGATATACAGCCGGAAAACCTTGTTTATTCAAAAAAAAAAAAAAAAAGATTTTGGTATTCAAAGCCAAGATCTGAATGATAATTACCGATCGTACTTAACAAATGAAATACACAAGTTATGAGCTTACATTCTTAAATTATTAATTATATTTTAATAATTGTTATTATATGAAAAACAAAATAATATTTTTTTGAATAAACAATGAATGCTTTACGACTGACAAGTGGGAATATATTTACGTGAGGTAAATTAGCAAATAAAATGTAATGACATGCTTTTATTTACACTGAAATGAATGCTTTTGAATGTTTATATTAATTTTAAACCAAAAGCAAAACATTTTCAACTAACTAAACAAGAAAATGATTAAAATGAAAAATATGAAAATTACTACATAATAAATAATTCAGGAAACATGCACTCTCGGTACCAATAAAATGCCCATAAAGCATAAAATAACTACAAAAATAAAAGGACCCATGGGAACATGCGAAAATGAAGCAGCAACAAAAAAAAATCTTTTTCTCACCAACAAGCACAGTGACTTGAACATTGATTTTTCCATTATCATTAGAAGCGGAAAATATCTCAGTAGAAATGTCGTTACCAATTTTTGGTTGACCAGGTGCCCCAGGTACACCACCGCTAGAAGCAGCATTAGTGTTCTGATTAAGTCCGCCAGCATTGACCACATTTTTATCTTCTATCATAAAGGTGTCATTGTCTTTACCCTCAGGTGATCGGCGACTAAGCGTTGTATCAAACAGATTATTTGCTGGATATGAGGTAGTTTGACCATAAAGAGGATTCTGTGCTGACTTTGATGTTGTTGTGTTGGCTATTGTGTTTGATGGAATCGTTGTTATTGTTGTTGTTGTTGTTGTTGTTGTTGTTACTGCTGTTGTAGATACAATAGCAGCATTCGGATATCGAGCATTATTATTGTTTACATTATTTGAATTATTATTGGAATGTGTTAGACTTTTGCTATTATGTTTGTTATTCGGACGGATCGCATCTGGCTGATCAACAGATACTATTGAATTCGGTTCTGTTGTTGGAACACTATCTGGTGTTGTGAAACCCTGAAAAATAAAATATAAAATAAAATAAATATTTTTATAGCGATTTATTTCTTGTAGCAACAGAATTCATTTCAAGTTTTGCCGCTTCTTCAATAAATGCATAAATTATCATAAATAAATTAAAACAACATTGGATTTTAGATTTCTTTTAGAATAAACGAAACGTAGACAAAATATTGATAACTCATTTACATTTATAATTTTCTCAAACTTGATTCCAAGAATATAAACAAAAAATTAGCCTAACTTTCTTTTAATGTCCTTTAGTTTGATCTAGCAAACAAAACGTAAACCATTGAATAAGCATATTTTTTTATTTTATAAACTTTTCCTTTCTTCATATTTTTCTGTTTCTTTTTATTTTATCCATAGAACAGTTATAATGAAGTGATATTTATATACGAATAAGGATGTATAATAGTACACAGAAAGTTATACACATTTATTTCCGTAAGTAAAATATGTTTTTTTTTTTCATTCTTCTTTTCGTTTCATTGAATTTGATCCGAGCCATGGCATCCTGTATAGGGCTACTTTTCACCGACAAATATACGTTTAAGAAATAAGGGAGCCAGAGTTCGTTCGGGGAATTAAAGATGTATATATCGGTGTGCCAATTGATGTGGACATAAATTGTAATTTATTTGAGTGTGTAATATTAACACCTTGTGCTTGTTTTGTGATAGTCTTGTGAATGGGGGATAATCGAATCGTAATTTTAGGCATTATGTTCGACAATAATGTTCTTGTTAATCGTTTCTTTTGATTTTATTTTCTAAAAGTTTCTCGTTGTTGGTCTTTTTTCGGATGACAAAGATAATACATAAATAGACTTTAACGCATATTAGTTTTAATAAATGGAAGGTGAATAAACTTTCTTCTCTTTATGGAAAAGAAATATAATTTACAAAAGAAAGAAGAAAAAAATGTAGAAAATTTAAAAAGAAAATGTAAAGGCTGTTTTATCAATCGTCGTTTAAATTTAGTTTAACTTAAAAGTTATTTTTTCAATTGAGTTTAAATTGAGTTCGTAAACGGCCGATATTTATTTATTATTGATCATTATTAATGTGTTCAGCAAATTCAATACTGGCACGACAACATAATACAATAAGTATTATCGTTGTAATAGGACTTGGAACGTAAATAAATGGAATTATTAAATCAACACCATTAACGATATTTCGACTTGGCTCATAAATCTGACACTTGCTCTTCATGAATAAAATATTTTATAGTGAATTTTTATTTTTCCCATTTAGAATAAGGTGTTAGTAACAGTTAACAAATCACTTTATTCCAAGTATTTTATTGAGTACTAACTTAATTTAATACACTTCAAGCAAACATATTATTGCTTGCAACCATTCAACATAAAATGTAAATAAAAAATGATATGTTATATAGGTACATAGGTACATATATAATAACTATATAGAGAAATAATCATACCAGAATTTAACATAATACGAATATGTGATATTCATATTAGCATTTTAACAATGTTAGATAGGTAACTAGATTACTTACTATATCCTATATTATCCAGTACACGCGGGACCAACAAAATGATGAGGATTTCAACAAAATTGCTATTATAAATCGCTACTTTTCAAACTTTTGTGTAGGTAATGTATAAACTGTTTGATAACGTAGCGAATATAAATTATATGATTCTAATCTAATAAACATACCAAACAACGCAAAATATTATTATTTTAATGGAAATGGAATTTTCTATTGTATTATGTTGGTAAATTGTCTATATTGAAGATGGAATATATTATTTATATGTGAGAGTTATGTGTTCTCATCAAACCGAACTGACGTAACATTTATATTGTTGATGGCAACTAAATAAATAGAAAATACGCCAACAGTTAGAAATTTATAAGCTTCTAATTATTATGTTGATATGAGAAATCTTATAAATATTGTTGCATTGCGTGTGCAATGAAAATAAATGGCTAAAAGTTTAAATTTGAAAATGTTTTACCTTGTATGTTAAACCAATAATATCCGATTCTCTGTCATCATATTGATGTAAATCAAATATCCACCTCATAGTTTTTGTTTTGGTTATTCACAACACATTATTTCAAAAAAAATATTGATTCATGATTTTCCATTATTTGTTTATTAAAACAATTTTTTTTTTTGTTCTATTATTTATTATTTAAGATTTAGTTTATTATTGAAAATGTAACTGAAACATCTCAGTCTTAGTGGATTTATATTGCTATTGCATTTGCAATATACAGCGGTTTTAGGAAAGTTTGTTTAGTAAATTTTAATTGTATTTTTAAAAATAGGATATACAATTAAAATCTAATACTGTATAAATTTTCCAAGAGAACCACTTGATGTTGGTGGTCCACTTAAAGGAGTTTTGCAGCATTCCATCAAAAACAACTATCAATTCAACAATGTTCATTTCAACTTTACTCGTATAGATCATGATAACTGTTAATGTTAAACAAAGGAAACATTCTCGCTTGCAAAAGGTTTAGTTATGATGAGAATTATGAAAATAATTCCTTTGTTTAAATTTTGCCATTTTATATTTAAATGGAAATGAAAACTGTTGGATTTGTATACTTTTCTCTAAGTGGACCGCCAAAATATGGGGATTTCAGATTTCAGGAAGAATTCAACTAATCCATTAATCTTTTAGAGTAATCAAATCGTAGATGAATATGCTGAGAATATATCTTTTTAACCAAACGAATATAAAGTCTTATGATGATTGTATATGAGAAGCATTTATTTCTAAGAAATTCATAGCTTTGATGTCAATTTAAACAGACTAACTTCAAAGAAATTAGTTCGTATCATTGAATTTGACCAGTTTATTTTATTCTTAAAGTGAAGATAAATGTGAATTTTTTCGTCCGAAATAAAAATATATATTTTTATTTATATTCTATTCGTATATAATTTTTTTTTCTTTTAATAATAAATTCTATCTCGTTTCATGTGAACTGATGGACGATAATAATAATGAAATCGATATCCCAGCTCAGGTACAACGTCGAATATTTCTTACAGACGGATATGAAAATATTAGTAAAAAAAAAAATTGATTAAATAAGTTTATCAACCATATTTACGAAATAATAATAAAAAAAAATAACCAAGTTTTCAAACATTTGCAGACTGAACGCATTAGTTAGAAAATTTCCATTTTTCATCCAACTTTTAATTAAAATTTGAATTGAAATATTCAAATATACAACAATTTAGTTAATTTATTACGATGCATTTTACAGTTAGATAGATATTCAAATATGATATTAATAAACAAAACTGCTGGTAATTTATATACTGGATTTTCCCTAACTGACATTCAGTCATTTACTTATCCTATTTTACTTAATTATTTAAATTGGGTAATAAATGAAATAGAAAGTTGCAATCTGAAATATAAATTCGATTTTATTATGAAAATTTTACTAATTTCGATAGTGAATAGAAAAGATCCCCAACTAGCATTTCATTTTGAAAACGCCATAAGCAATGGCTGTTTACCGACGCAAAACTAAAATTGTAGTAGAA
>JAABKK020033858.1:0-14880 GCA_011634745.2 Catotricha subobsoleta
TTTTTTGAGAAAACAATTTTTTTATTTTGGTGCAATCTGGAAAATTTTAAAATAATGAAAACTCGGTCACCCTAATGGGTATAGATTCGTCTTCCTGCGTGCCAGCCTGCATTAAACACTATTTAAATGTGAATTGTTACATACATATAGTATAATTTAGAAATAACCTTTTTTTATTGAGCGTGTACTTTAAATTTGTAGATTAATTAATTTTCAATTAAATTTAGTAACTATGAAGTAGTTGGGTAAGTTTTGATAATCATCAAGTTACCTTTTTTGATGTTGCTTTCATTAATAATATGTATTATGTATTTTGGTATATTCATTACTTAATAATTTCATTATTTATAGGAATATGCTTAAAAAAAATTATTATTATTATTATTATTATTATTTTTTTTAATTTTTTTTGAAAAACCGAAATTACTCATAACAGAGGTATTCGATGATGACATTATATTTCCTTAATTTATTTAAACTTAAATTTACAGTGTATTATTATTATTGACAAGAAAAATAAGAAAAAATTGTTTAATGTTAAATAGAAAATGCATAAAAAAAAAACCCATTACCAGCCACTGAATGGGTAATTACTTGACTATATTGCCATATTATTTTATAGAATAGTATTGAATAAATAAAATCTGTAGATAGTTCTTTTAACAAAATATCTAAGCAGTTGTTATTAATGTAAGAGGTTTAATACATATAAATATAAATATATTTTCTTCTTTTTGATATTACATATTTAGGTTTGTGTGATAAGTGTACAAAAATTATGATATTTGAATAAAAAAAAAAAAAAAAAAAAATATAAGAATTTTAGAAGAAATGTATTTATTTCTACTTTCTGCAAAAATCGAAATATAAGTTATAATAAAACTATTTTTTTTAAAAATTGAATAGATTTCTTTTATGTGTTTATCATATAACATAATTTTGCGAATTGCGTAAGTATATATATTGTCATATTATTCATCATTAACATCATATAAATAATAGATGTAACTGAAACTGAAACAAATTCAAATATGTACAATGTACACTACATATACTTACTTGTTTAATAATATTTAGATGCGATTGTCATCAAAGAGTTATGCCATTTGATCAAACAGATATAAAATTAATGATTTTATAAAGACAGCCAGTGTCAGTATATAGCAACAAATCAACAAGCAACAATAAACATTTGAAAAGAATAATTTATTTCAATAAATTATTAACATAAATTTGCACTAAAATGATATGTGGCATTTTGCATAGTAGGGTGATGCTAGTATTTTTCTAAATTATTATTATTTATTTCTGATAACATATAAAATACATAAATATAATACTGATCGTGACCCAATTATTTATCATAAAAATTAAGTATATAAAATCCAAAATATATATAGAAAATTAAGAATGATTTTATACGCTTTTGTTTTCATGAAAGTCTTTTAAATAGCTAAAGTTATTGCAGAAAATCGTTTTACAACTTTTTCGTATATCCTCAAACTTTTTTTTTATGAAAGTACGCACTAAATGTACGACCAATGGGCTTATACTCCCATTGTTTCGACACTATAATTCCATCTCGAATTCTACTCGAATCCATTGAAAAGTCGTTAAAAATGGATAAAAATTGAAAAAATTCAGAATTTCTTTGTCGTATATCGAAATTTTCTGTAACAATTTTTGAGTTTTTGGGAATATATGACAAATGATATCTGAAATTTCTCATTTGCATAGGGTTTTCCGTGATTTTTTTAATGGGATCTTTCAGAACTCAAAATTTTAACAACTTTCTCGCTCTCATCTTAACTCAACTCAAAAAACATAGAAAAGGCCTATACAACACTCTAACCTGAGCAAACGATTAATTTAGTCTATTATTCTCGTAAAATGAACATCATATATCGAAGAATTCTACGAAAACATTTCTATATGTATAATATGAAACGATCTCCTAAAATGTGAATAGTATGTTCGACTAACCATAATAAATATATACAGGATGTTTTATTGAAAACTTTTGGTGCCATATTTTTGTTTTCTGACGTCTATAAGACTTTCCATATAATTAGAAAGGACATTTTATATTTTAAAGCCAACAATTTGGGTTCTTTAAGCTTGAGAAACAGCTATTTAAATTTAATATAAGGGGAAAAAAAAACGCCAAATATAATGTTTCTTAATACATATTTATTTTAAAATTATTTCTTTTTAACTAAAAATAATCAGCATCTTCTACTAAACCATTTTTTAAATAGAAAATACACAAATAATTTTTTTTTTTCGTTCTTTTGCTCTACTTATTTTATTATATTTAATATTTATATAATTGATAAGATATATATCATTTTATTTATCATTCTAAACGGTATAAAAAATTTATATTAATTTTAAATTGTAAAATATTTCTACATAATTGATATTTGTTTTGTGTCTTATAATTTTACTGTTCTTTTAAAACACAAAAACATACAATGCTTTTAGGACGGTATTTTAACTCTAATATAAATGAAAGAGTTTTATTAAGTATTTGATTTTCGGTTATTATAATCTCGATGAATTTTTATGCGAAAATGATTTTTTTAAAAATTAAAACATGAAAAAATATGTGAATTTTTGTATTTATTTGTATTTTTAAGGCACCTACCATTTTTGTATCGCAAATTATTGTAATTTTTCACATTTTCTTAAATACTCTAAAATAAATCCATCATTTCAAACCATTTACACTTTATTCAAATTAAATGATTTTCCTTTTATTTTTCTACAATTTTGTTGACATTTTTTGTTCTCTGTTTTGTTATCAAAAAAAAAAAAAAAGTTCTGATCAATAAAGAATTGGAATGGAACGCTTAATAATCAACGTAATGATATGCATTATTTTAATTAAATTTATTATTGGAAGAATCGATTCATTTCAATTGATCACTTAGCATCGCAAATAAAATAAATACAAAGATGGTTAAAACATGTTTGAAATTATATTGGAATCATTTTGATACTATTTTTTTTTAAATCTTATTTCTTTTGTTTAATTACTCTATTAAATTTTATTAGTGTTCTATTTTTTTTTCTTATTTGCATATTTTTCTTTTTTATGGTAAGAAAAAAAAAGCAAATACACTATTTTCCTGTTGAATTGTTTATGTTTATTGGAAGTAATGATGTTCACGGTTTCTTTTGTTAAATATTTATTAAAAATAGCAAAATTACCAAGAAAATATTAATTACGTGCGAAAATGATTATGTAGTTAAATAGAAAGTAACTATTAATAAAAAAAAAAAAAAAAATAAAAAATTAAAAAATTAACAACTTCCAAAAATTATCTTTTTCAAAAATAAATCATTTTTTTTTGTCTTCTTGCATTTGTAAATATAGTTTAAGATAGTCTTTCATTTCAATACATTTATTTGTATATTTTACAAAATTTTGAACATCGCTTTTGAAATGGAATTAATTTAAAATAATAATTGTTTAATGAACAATTTAAGAATAATATTTAAACTAATTATATAAAATACAATAGTAAGACATTAGTTAGGCATAGATTTATAACAAAAAATTAAATAAAAAAAAATTAGAAACGAGACAGAATTTTTCTACAGTAGGTATTTACTAAAAATATGGTCTTAAAAATTCATAAAACAAAATGAAATGCTGATATACAGAATAATGTATATATTATAATATAATATATAACTGCATGTACAGGGAGGAGGTCATGGGTATGGCATTTCTATCAAAAAAGAATTGCTTTTCAGTACTATTTATTAATTAACTATTTATAAACAATAAATTCAACATATTGAACATCGTACATCATCAATATTCTTAAAGACCAATTTACAATAAATTTCCTTTCTTAAATTATTTATAAGTGAATTTCTCTTTAAGAGATTAGTCAATATTAGTTTAATTCTACATCGGTAATTATTACGAATATATAATATTACAAATAAAATAAAAAAAATAAAATAAAAATATTTATTCACAAAAAAAAATTAATAATATTAAATTAAAATAATTATGATTGCTTTCATAAACTTTCAATCAAAATTATTTAATTGACCAGAAAATGGACGGCCGTTTTTTTCATTAGTGCATGCCTTATTTCTTCACGCATTATTTAAAATTGATTTAATTAGAAAGTGAAAATTTTTTACTTATGACTTCTTTAATTCTAAAATCGTAATTTAGAGCCATATCGAATTTATTCGTTTGATTTATCATTCAAATGTTAATCGTATCAATTGTAAACAAACGTGAATAAAGAGGTCATTCACAAATTTTGTAAGTTTGTTTTCCTTAATTATCTAAATTTGTTGATATCATTTTAAAATAAAAAATGAGATTCGAAAATAGTTCTATTACTATATTTGTTAAGTGCTAGCGTCTCTGAGAGATTCAATTAGATTGTGTTTTGAATAATTCAATATGCGATTTTTTTAAAAAATTATTTCATATATTTCTAATACAATAAACTTGTATATTACAATTAAAATAGCAAGCAACTAGCATCATTAACAAGTTGTTCCTTTTTGTTTTTCTTAAATATTTTGTTTTTGTTGTCATTTTTGGTTAACTAAAAAAAAAAAAATATTTTTTGTTTTTTATGTTGTCCATATAAGCCACCATTTATTACTTTCAGGTCTTGTTGTACGAAAATGTCGAATAATTACAGCAAAACACATGGATAATATTAAAATTGCAGGAACTGGTGATTTAACAGCAGCATTGTAAATGGAACAATATGGACACTGTGAGCTTCCACAAACTTCACAGATATTTAAAAGGTATGTTTGTAGTGAATCGTGAATAGTTTCGTTAAATCGTTCTGTGAAAAAGAAAGAAACAATATATTAGAGACAAAAGTATTTTAAAATATTTAAATAAATATTATATATATATAATTAGATAGAAAGCCATTTTTTGTATTAATATAAAAATTCAATAATATTCTTACCTGGCGCATAATAATCATAAACACGAATAGGTAAATATCTTGACATATTCGCAACTGGATACCATCGTTCAATTGTGAAATTTACACAAATATCTTCATGATCAAGCTAAAACCAAATAATAATTATCAAAAGTTTGAACAAATTTTAATGTTGAATAGCGTTAAAAGACACTTACATAATCAAAATAAAACAAAACTTTATTGTGTAAATATCGTGCTCGCTGCAAATTTCTAACGCGACGACTTAAAATATAGGCATCTAGTTTCTGTTGTTGAATCCAATATCCCGTTGGTATGGCCACATCTAGAACAGCCATTCCAGAGCGTATTGATTCATTTAGATTGTTCCACCTATTTTTATTATTATTATTATTATCATTTGTTTTAAATTAAATTCACAATTCAAGAAAAATCTTACCTCTGGCACGAAGTATACGAAATATGAGACTGATTCCTGCCACCAAATATGGCGTTTGTTCTTAAATCGAATGCAGTAACTGGTGGTTTCGTTTGGAATTTCTCGATATCAACATTGTATTGTACGTGCATTTGTAATATTGCGAAACCTGCGCCTTTAGCTTGAACCTTAACGGTACCCCATGCATTCGGTATCTAATATATTTAAAGAAAAAAAAATAAAAGGTGATTTAGGTTTTAATTTAAAACTGAAAATCCAACTAAATTAAAGACTTACAGTAACACTTTGCAACTCAGCCAAATTACGATCATTGATATATAATGTCTGTGTTTGACCAGGTAATGATGTGGCTTCAATAGAAACTGCTAGAGTCGAAACATCACGAATACGTGAACGACCAGTGTACTCAATAAGAGCCTTCATTGCTACACCTGTATCTTGAGTTGAGGCCCAACCACCATCGGTTAACCGTTGCGCAATTAACCAACGCACAATGGGTTCTATAAATAATTCCCTTCGAGAAACATATGTTAATAAAGCGTATGCCGTAGTTTCAATATTGGATGAATCAAATTCGTATGGTAAACGTGGCAATGAAAAATATTTTTGATTTTCAAGTTTGCTTGGTGGCTGTGGTATTTCTTCTCTACCCCAGTACATATATTCGCCAATAGTATGTGATCGACTAGCGAGGATACTAAAAGCTTGTTCAGCCGTCGGTGTTTTTGCCAACATTAAAGCGTAAGCAACTAGTGCTATTTCGTATGGATCACCAGATTCTTTGAGTATTATTAGATTACGATCAAGCCAATGAATTGCTTTTTGTTGTGCAACTGCTATCTTACCTCCTAAATTCTGAAATTTAAATAGACAAACGATTATAATCAAATTAATTTAACTTATAATATTAATATTAATGGCTTATATACTGACCCCAGATATGTCTTTAATCGTGGTTAATGTTATAAGAACGTGAGCTGTCAGTGATATATTTCTGTATTTAATGTGATCATCGCGTAAGTTTGAAGTAACATTCATTTTACGATCTGGTGACCAAATAACTTCATAAAAAGCACCTTCTTGTGTTTGATGTCGTAATACCCATCGAACAGCCTTTGAAATAATCATTGGATCAATGTATAAATAGTTCTCCCATTCATAAAATGAAGCTTCTTGGAACATTCGAGCACAATATGCTGTCAACCAAACTGACGATGCAGACGTATTCCAATCAGAACGGAATAATGAAAATGATCCATCTGGCATCATAAAACTGAGTTGTCTTTGATATCCAATATTCATATGGTAGAAGGCATTTTTCTCAGTTGTTCTATTACGTTGATTGATCAAACGCATATACATCACATTATAAAAGTTAGCAGCAAAACTAAACATATTCTGTTCACCTGAGTCCATTGGTAAATCAAGTAAACTGGTTGCGTTTACAGGCATTGTTGGAAAAATGGGACCAACAACATCGCCTGTAACAGAAATTCGTGCTCGATTCGATCCAAAAACAAAGTATCGATCTTGATCATATGGAATAATTGGTGTCTCGGTAACATTAACATGCATATATTGGAATACATAGGCACGACTACTCAAATCGAGTAAAATAGATTGATGACGATATTGTGGTACCCCATCAGCTTCAACATGAATTCTTCTTGTTATTGTATCAGTACCCAGCAATGTTGCACCATGAACAGTTACATCAATATCACCAAGTCGTTGTGGAACAATTGGCAAATAAACAACTGCAGTTCCTTGAGCATCCAGATAAATGAAAAATTGTTGTTCACCATATGATGTTTCAGGATTGTAAGAACGAGTGATACCATTCTCACCTACATGGATAAATTTGTAGTCTGTGGATCCATGCAAAACAACCAATGCTTCAATTGCAGTTTCCTGATAATTGAAGACTGTGACACGAATACCAACTTGTTCCCCTTGTCGACAATCCGTTGGCATTTCGACATTGATAAAGAAGGGTTGAACGCCCACATATTCAATGGCTTTTTGTATCATACCAAAACCGAGCGTTGGACTCACACTGAACGCTGAAACCATCCATTGAGCCGGAATTTCCGGTACGTCAACAGAAAATATAAAACGTCCATGTGGCCCAATGTTAATATCTTTCCATAACCAAACATTTTCATAATGTCGTTTAATTCGATTAAAACGATATTTTCTAAATTCAGCAACAGATGTAAAGTTATTGTAATTACAATTTATTTCATCAGTTTGGTCTTGGCAATCATAAAATCCATCACATTTTTTGTCCAGCCGATAACATTGTCCATTCAAACATTCACCTAGGCCAAGTGACATATTACAGAATGCGTGTCTTCGTGGTACGTTTCCATCGGTAAATACAACTAAACCAGAATACTCAAATGTTCGATTGGCATCAATACCAAATGATGACGATGGATAATAAACTAATTCATCAGGATTACCTTCATGTGAATACCATGTATGCTTTAGTGTTCCATTGGTCTGTTCATCAAATGTACTCATTTTCGTAATAACTTTAGCGTACGTTAATTCATTACCTGCTTGCATAGTATAAAATGCATTGTCTATACCTGAGAGACCTACATAAGCACCTGGTTCACCATATACAGCAACCTCAACACGCTCTCCTGTTCGCGCTTTGCGATTATTAATTAAAACAGTAAAGTTATTTCGAGAAATTCCATTAACTGGAAATGTTAAACTGTCCGAAACAATAAGTCCTTGTAGACCAATATGCCATACGACAACTGTTGAAACAGGGGCCATTTCTGCAGATAATGTGATTGCCATTGTTCGAATACCCTCTTGCATTACTTCTTGCCCTGATAAAAGTATAATACCTTTCGACATGAGGACATAATTAAACGATTCCATAAAGAAATTCGTTTGTACGTGTAACACAATATATTCACCAACTTTTGCTTGTTGTGTACTTGTTGACACTTTGATGTGAGACATTTTTGGAGAATAATGAGGTACAAGAAGTAACTCTGTAGTTATTACTTCGCCGCGATCAGTAATATAATTTGCGCGTAGCACACATTGCCTAACATTTGTTAAGTAATCCCGATCAGTGCGTTCTTCATTAAGATTCAAGTCGTTTCGTAGATCTACCTTCAGCTCCCAAATACCTGGTTTCTCCGACATTCGTAAATTGGTAATGGGATATTCACGTCTGCCACCCGAGGTACTTTCAGCATAACCAGTAATTTCCATTGTACCTTGCATCCATTCGTTAAATTGGATTGGTGACCCATCATGATATTGTGCCACCAAGTAAACCATATACGGCATTGTTGGCTTAAAGATTTGCGGTGAGCCACCGAGAAAATCTATTTTGATTGTTGAATTATATATGCGAGCTATGGAGTAGCCTTGAATAACTTCATCGTAGAATTTCTCACCCACAGTTGCTGTTATAAGAACTTCCATACCAGTTTGAGTTGGAAATAATGATTGTAACTCAGCCATAGGATAACGAAATTGATAAGTTCCATTAAAAAATCTCAAATATGGCAATGTGTTTGCATAAGTTTGTGTCCAACTATCAAAAACTGGTCGATATTCTGGTTTCTTTACCCAAAATGGCCATTCTTCATCAAAATTGTAATGTCTTTCAATTGCATTTTGGTCTTGATATACACCACCTTGCGCAAATCTTTGTTGATCAAGATTAGGATCCTCAAGATTAGGACCATAATTTAAATTTGGTCTTAAATTTGGATTATTAATATAAGATTCTTGAATATTGAAATCAGGTAAATTTAATGGTCCAGTGTTTCCAACGCGATACCGCTGATTTATAACTTTAGCATTAAACGTTCCAATAGGTCTAATTGTTGCTTTAATTGTTAAATTTCCACGGACTGGAGCACCACTTGTAAAATTAGCCATAATCTTACCATAAATATACGGATCGCTATTAAAGAAAAAGGCTGGCATAGTAACATTAACTTCGAATCTAGTCTGATAATATTCTTCAACCATATATTTGTGCTCTTCCACTTGACCCTGAGCAACGATACGAATTGTCCATTCACCATAGATGGGTTGATCCGATAATTTATATTTTAAACTGACTGTACCAAGATTAGATTGTCGGGATAACCAACGTCGGAGAATATGCTTATGTGGATCAATCATATACACATCGATAGCGTTATCGAAACCACGCAATCCTGTTGTGATTGGAATTGTTCTGAAATTTACGGTTTCACCCTGCATATATGTTGGCTTATCGGTTTGAACGAAAATTGTCATTGATCGTTGTGAAAATGTTAAGGTTGTTTCATTTATAAATGCAATTCCTCCTAATGCTTGACTATAAATGCCTTCGATGCGAAGTTTATAATTACCTGGTACACTATTGGTTGGTACACGCATAAGAAGTGTTTCTGGTATACCTTCTTTAACTTCTTTAACATCTCCACTCATTTGAACACCATCTCGAGCTACACTTGCTCGAACACTTATCGGTATTGGTGCAGATAATATTTGAACAGCTACACGATACACTTGTCCAGGTCGTACCATTCGTGATGCAACAATAAAATATGTTGGATCCTTAAACAACACATTACCAGGAGAATCGACAAAACTGGTGCGATACGTTGTACGCCCGCGATTTAAATTAATCGTATTTTCAATTGGTTTTGGTGTATCACGATTAGTTCCAAAATTAAAATCACGATTTGCGGTATCACCAAAACGATTGTTTGTACCATAAGTATCGCCCGTGCCAAATGGATTCTGATTATATGTGCTCTGATCACGATTATATGTATTATAATCTCTGTTATTTGTTCCTAATCCAAAGTCACGATTACGATTTGTTGTACTAGTGTCAATACCACCAAAATTACCACCATCTGCATTATTATAAATATCTCTATCTCTATTATAAACATTTCCATTCAGATTTGGTGTATCACTTGTACGTGTATTATATAATGGATTCTGTGATGTAGAAAATGATGTACTATATGGATCTTGGGGTTTATATTGAATGCTGACATCGTTGTCATAATCTTGTTGTTGTGCTTGTGGCAGAGGTTGGGGTTGGGGTTGCGGTTGAGTTTGAGATTCTTGCGCCCAGCATATATTAGATGTTATTATAAATATTTGAATAAAAAGTATAGCTCCCGATTGTCTCGGGGGCCATGGTTGTAGCCACATAATGCTGAATCTTCCTTCTGTTTCCTTCTTCTCTAATCTTTCTGTAAAGGAAAAAAAAAACATCATTATTTTGCGAATAGGAAAACGTATATTAAAAACACCTTAATTAATAACAGGGTTCGCATGGTTTAATAAAACAAGTGATTTAAACTTTTTTTTTTTTTTTTAAACCATTGATTTAAACCATAAAATCTTAAAAAATATTTTTATACAACTGAAATATTATATAAATGCAATTTCTGCTGATATTTGCACATTGTTGATTTTTAGTAAACCAATAAGCATAGCAGTTTTTGAAATAGAGAATGCGTAGTTCGTTTTTTTTTACTACTGCTCAACCGTTTCTATTAAATCTATATATAATATGGATTCTACTGTAGCTACAATTTGAAGAAAATTAAATGGTTTAAAAAAAGTTTTTTTTTTATGGTTTTTGGTTCTTTTGGTTTTTTTCAAAAAAAAAAAAACATGGATTTGTCAAACCCTATAGAAATGTGAAAATTATTTATTTTTAGTAAAATCAATTTAGAATATGTAAAAATATAATCAAAAAAAAATCACAATTTTATGAAAGTAAAATAATGTAGGTATGCGCGCTCGTTAGAATCAAGCAATATTTCCAGTTATCCTTATTTAAGATGACAATTTTCTGCATTAGTATATATGTGTGTTTTTGTCAGTTGTAAATTAATACTATTAATAATAGTATGGTGCACAATATAGTCTTATCATAGCCTAGCCAATCTATTTATATACTAGTTGTTCAATACATGTTCAAGTATTGTTATATTAAAATAAACAGTGTTGCATTTGTCCGATTTCATTTACCGTCTAAAATTTCAGTATTAGAATAAAACCTATCAATACTATGCAATTTCTACCGCTTAAACAAACTTATATTCGAAATGAAACTATATTATATATGTATTTACATTTCTACTACTAAATGTAAATACCCTTCCAATGTACACATTGTTTATTTTGCTCCTTCATAAGACACACTCGCATCTATCATAGCCAAATATGACATAAAAACAGGATATTTTATAATACTATTGTTATTTTAGGTACTTTTCATATGAATGTAATTCAATTCTTATCAATTTCAGCTTTATTTAAAAAATATATTTGATTGTTTTCGAATTATTGTATTATCATCGCGGGTTATTATTCTATAAATATAATAACTAAATATAATATATGCAATAAAATCCAAGACAATGGGTTTTTTATTTTGCCCTTGTACAAAAAAAAAAAAACTGAATTTTGTGCTATATTTTTATGTGTGAATTAACTTCCTTTTTCCTTTTTATACATTGCACACATCTCAAATTGTACCCGTCATTCTTATGTTAAAACTGTACAAAACACCTATCATCCTTTTATTTTTTATTCATTTTTTTTTTTTTGTCTGGTTTTTGTTCTATATTCCTAGAAATATACCTTTTGAACGAATCGTCGAAAAGTGTGTACACACAAAAACATCTGCATTTTTTTTGGTTGTGTGCAGCATATTAAAGTGAAATGAAAAACAAATATTTATAGCTATTGTGCATAGAGTATACTATGAGTCCACATTAGGTAGTTAAATTATAAGAGAAAATAACCCCTGTTCTGTATTATTCATGCTGCAGCAGCGTTCCTATATTGATATTAGTAATAATATATGAAGCATAGGTATTATTATTTACTGTGTAATGAACGTCTATAATGGTTAACTATAACTATAGATTTAAATGGTTTAGTCGGTACAAAAAACGAACTATCCGAAAATGATAAAAGAAGTGTGACTAAATTTATTTAGGAAGAGCTGTTGATTTTCTTTTATTCGTCGGCATTACTTTTATTTTCTATTTGAAATTAATTATGAATGTTTCAGTATGTTCTAATTTTGTTATAAGAGCAAATTCACCTAAAGTAAAATATATATTATATAACACATTTTAACATTTATCTTTATTAAATAAATAAAAAAATCCTTTCATACTTTGTCGGATTTAAAAACAATTATATCTTCAAAATATTTGCATAAAAATCTATTAACTTCTGGAATATTCCAATAATAAAACACACACTCTATTACATTCGATATAAATCAACAAACCCATAAATTCTGAGTGACTGAAATATGTAAGGATTTCCACAATAATCTATTCAAACAAAAATAAATTGTATTTATTTTGATTCCTTTCAATGAATAGGTTATTTGATGTACAATACTTTAGATACTTTAAAAGCGTTAAGGTTTATAGAAATTATATTCAAGCCGTGCTTAAATCCATTACGGGATATAAAAATAAGTTATAGATAAAGTACCCAATTTATACATAGTAAGATACTACTGTATTTGAGCATCATTAATGTCTGGTTTATATACGGAAATGACAATTTTTTTTTTTTGTGTATCTCTAAATTAAAGCGATAAGACAATCAAAGTTAGACAAATTGATACTTTATGCACTGCGGACGTTTCAGAAATGAATAAGTAAAACTCTCTTTATTATCTTCGCTCATAGCATCTATTTTTTTTTATTCAGGTAAATTGTAAATCAGGTCTTAAACAAATTAAAATTGCCTTAAATAAGCCCAATCCATTTTTCTTTTACACTATCTTAACATAAGTTATGTTTAAAATAAAATGTGTTTTGTTTTAAAATTTCTCTTCTAAATTCAATTCAAATCAGATTGAAGACAGCTTTCAATAAATCCAAATTTTTAGAATAAAAACGAAAACCGACCTTAATACCATCAATCTGATTCAAATCTTAAGCTATCCACGTAGGTTACAAAATACTTCACTGTCTAGTGTTTATACATTTTACAATATAGTAACATAATATAAATAAAAAAAAAAATATATATATTCCACTTCTACTCTACACTACGCATCAACCTCTAATGTTACATTTTCTATAAAACGGAATCTAAACATTTAATTTCAAAATATCGATTATTTCATTTTATTATTATAATATTACTCTAATATTATGATCCTTTTATCCATTATACGTCGATTCTTATCCCTGTTAAGCCGGTGCATTTTTCCTATTATTGCACACACACCAAATAAATAAGTACATAAAATGAATCCCTACAAAACTAACGAACTATCTAACACTATGAATATGTGCTATGTTATCTGAAATGGCATGCGTAATCACAAAATATAGAATGAATGGATGATCTTGCTGTGCTATAAACATGTGTTCGCATTTTAATTGCAAAAAAAAAAGGGGGCCAACTTAATGTTCAAATGCATTTTTACTAACGAAAATTCAAAATATATATAAACGGGACCCTGGCCTCTGCAATGTACGTGCATTGTCATAAATATGAAAGGACGTTAGCATTGTATTGTCTAGTTGAAATTATTAATCGAAATTATTGGAAACTGAAAAGAAGAATTTAGGGTTCGAGCGATGGGTTCTTATAAATAACATACATATAATACGGTAGGTAAAATAATAATACGATAGAAATATTCAATTTCAAATTAAGCACCCATTTCAATTTGTAGGTACAATACCGTAGGTACCACACTTGAGCTGACGATGTTTAGTATTATTACTATTGATATGAGTTCAATATGGTTCGGTTGACTGCCATTAATTTTATATTTAAAAAAAAAATTAAATTCTTCACCCCAATATTATTTTAAATATTGCATTTGCATACCATAAGTTAGTATTGTATGGGTACTAAAAAAATAAAATAAACAAAAAAATTTTTTTGATATCTAATCTATTATATAAAAAGATCGAATTACTAAATACACATTTCTCTACAGCTAATTTAACTAAAAAATAATTGAACCAGAAAGTTATATTACATTTCGGATATAGCAGACGATATTCGATCTTTATCGATGTTTAAAAGTATATAAATAACTTTTCTTCATTACATTTAGTTAATTTTAAAATTAAAACTATAAATAAAGTGCGTCCATATACTAAATGTGGGAAATTTAACTTTTCCCGTTATTTGAATTTAGAATAGTTATTTGATTCCACAGAAAATTGCAAAACAACAATTATGTATTTATTATTTTATTTCCGGTTCGACATTGTACAAAATCAGAAAAAGAATTCCGGATAAATTTCTGGAAAAAAAAAAATTGACAAATTTTAACTGCAAAAATAAATTGTTAAGTTTTATTTATTTATTTTTTTTGTCTTTTCATTTAAACATTTCGTATTTTGTTTTGAAATAATGTAGTAGGTAACAGAGGTTGAAGCCGCCAAGCCGTAAGCCGGCGGCTGGCTTATTTTCGGCTAATTATTCAGCAGCAGCCGCCGTGAA
>JAABKK020033869.1:0-10962 GCA_011634745.2 Catotricha subobsoleta
TTGAATGATAAAATATCACACACTCGTTATAGCAGAAACAATATGGGCTTCTTGTTTTCTGTAAAAAATACTGATAGTTCAGTACTAGCACGAGTATTTTGATATGATGCAAAAATTCTACACAATTGTACAATGTATTTAAAAGATAATTATTCCTCGATAAGTCGAATTCTCGATAACTCGAACCGCAAAATTTTTCTTCCATTCGACTTATCGGGGGATCACTGTATATGCATTACACGATAATTGTAAATTAGAATTTATTATTCAATAGTATTCGACAAAATTGAAAAATGATTTTTTTATTATTTTTAACGTTTTTAAACTTTTGTAATTATTGTAAAAAAAAAAATAAGCTACAAATTAATTGGTACACTACTTTATTTTTGCTACATTAAACCCACATATAGTCATTTTGTTTTTGTTTATTAAGAATTAGTGCACGGATATTGATCATCGACCACTCGGTCGCAGAATCTGCGTCTCTTTAAAATATTTAGATTTTGGTTTCGATCCGATTACTAAATCCAGAGAAAATGATAAAATAATTGTGGTCCATTCAACCATATCCTACCACTAAATCCTGAGAAAAGTTAAGTATTTATAGAAAAAAAAACAACGAATCCAATATACCGTACCAAAATAAAAGGAATGAAACACTATAATCTATATTCTTAAATTTTGATCACAAATATTGTATTTACTTTATCAAAATACGCTACGCACAGGCAATTAGCAATTATTGTTATTTAATTAGAATTATTTGCGGTGGTACCATTAATTGATTAAATTAAGATTTGCTAAGTTTATCTGGCCTCTGCATGGATTCCTTTAAAACCTAGATATATACATTTTTACATTGAATTACATATTTTTGGGCATTTACGGAACTTTGAAGATCTCACTAGCGATCTTATGCTTCTTAGGATTACGCAAACTCTGTCCTAAAAATATGGCTTGAGTGACTCAATGCTACATAGATTCAATGCGTATGACTTTTTTTTTAATATATCGCTTTAAAGGAAACACTGTACCAAGTATTGAATTTTTCATTTAAAAATTCATATGCCATAATGTGGTGCATAGATTATTTTTATTATAAATTAATATAAAACAAAACTAATAAATAGTGTTTGTTTGATGTTTAACAAGCTTTTGTTCATGTTCGATGATGATTAAAATGTGTAGGTACATGTGTAATAAAATTCAAAATAATATCAAAAATATACGCAAAAAAAAAATTATACAATATTTAAAATAATCACGAAATTACACTCGCAAATGATTTTAAAATTATTCATAAATTTAAACCATTATTACTTTTAATTCTTTAATTAAATTCAACGAAACCATTGCACACGGTCACTAATAAAATTATATAAAAATATGCATCTGATTAAATTTCAAATATTTATTAGGTAGGGATGCAACATATAGTGTTTTCACTCAGGAAAGCAGAATATCACATTTTCAGAAGAAGAATGCATACCCTTATATGAACTATGATTTTAATAGATAATTAATAACTTAATAATAATCGGTATTTAAGAAAAAAAAAAACTATTCGATAATTATTTGGTATTGACTTGTGAGATATGACGAATACAAATACTGGGGCTCAATTCCTGAATCACTCGTAAATATTCGCATGCGGAACTGTTCGTACTCTCTCGTGCAAGCGATTCAGTACAATGCGATTAATATTATTTGTTTCGTGTCTTCTTCATACTCTAACATACTACTAAATCGAATGAATATCGTGCGAATTAAAACGAGTGGGTCAATGCAAGCGGAACATTTTGATAAGTTACGAATGGTATTCATGCGATTTAGTCGCATGCTAGTGCACAAAGAAGACACGATATAATTTAATATAAGTTGATCTTACGGTACGAAACGACACGAACAGTTCCGCAAGCGGATCTTTACGAGTGATTCAGGAATTGAGCCCCTGCTCCGAATATCATCCTTCTAAAAATGACGAATACGAATAGTAAAACCGAATATCTTAATATTCGGCACAATACCGAATATTTTCGGTATACGCGTTGCATCCCTAGTATGTATATTTGGTATATAATTTGTAATAAAAACTGAATCAGAAGAGTATATAGCAGCATAACATCACAATATATAATCCATGTATTATTTTTGCGTACGTTTTATATGCTGATTTTATTTATATATTAAATAATTTATAGCGTGACTTTGAAGTGTTTAATTAAATTATAGATTCAATTGTTTTCTATAACAAAAAAAAAGTCTTCAAAATGTAAGCACAATGTGTTTGTAATAATTCGTTCTGGACAAAACTAATTTTCATTTCTATTTTTATTTTTATTATTATTACGTATTATTATAAAATACGGAAATATAATATTGAAATCAATTTATTTAGTATTTTTTTTTAAATTTATATCAAGCGGCGGTGACTACAATACATATATTAATTAAATGTAGGTGTGTAGCATAATAGCGGATTTTAATGCAACAAATATAATGTCCCAGCTAAATGCTCTAGGCCAGTTTATTAGTTATATTGATTTTTGAATGGTATTTGATCTATAATTACTTCATTATATTGAACGTATGTACTTGTATTACGTACGGTGTGATATGATGGCAATTAGTTAATTGAATAAATTGGTGAAATGTTTAATTGCTTTTCACTCTATCCGTCAAATTTACTCTATAATTTTCCACAGACAAATCAATATTTAACCAAATTATTTCATTTCCCGATTGACAACACTAGACTACAAAATTTAGCTTATATGTCATGGGACTGACATTGTTTTAACGTATTTTGTCCTACTAATTTCAAATCTGATTACCAAAAAATTGTATCTATTGTCATATTTTTGAAATCTGTTTGCATCGAGAAAGAAAATATATGGGAAATGTAGATATTTACTAAAATATAAAAATGTCCAGAAACAAATATTTAAAATCAAAATGGATATCTATAAATCTTAGTGGTTATTGTAAGAGACTAAGTAATAACTTCTTTAATCAAAAAACTGTTTAATTCTAACTGAAAATCACCTGAAATGGCTGTATACTAGGGCGGGTCGAATTGTAGTCGATTTGTATGGGAAATTTTTTTCGCCCAAGCGTCAAGGATATTTCGATTCTACACGTAATTCTAAGAAATAATGCCCAAGAAACCATAGGTCATTGCTTCATTTTTCATATAAAAACATTTTTTCAATCGAAATTTGGGCGACTCGAAATGCATTTTTGACCTATGGTTTCTTGGGCATTGTTTCTTAGAATTACGTGTAGAATCGAAAAATCCTTGACGCTTTGGTGCAACAAAATTTCACCCGTCCTACGTGTATACACATATTATTTTTCCTTAAATATGTCAATTTCGTACTAAGCGCACAAAAATAGAGAAGAAACCGCTTTTTACGTCTCTGGCGCAAAAACTTTGTTGACTAGAAGGGTAATCAATATATAGTAATAAACTTATAAAATATTGTTAAATGATTATAAAATTAAATACAAGTTAACTAAATGCGATATGTGTACAAATGTGAAGAAAATAATTTCATAACATGTAAGTACGTTAAATGAATAAGCAACATAATTCTATTAAGTATTTATGAAAATATTTGTTGTTCAACAACCTTAATAACAATGTAGATATGTTCTGTCGTATGTCGGTTTATTTATGCCGGACTAAATTAAACGTATTCTTCAATGCTTTATTATTACAATCGATAGTGTTATGTGTGCGTATAGATATAATTGTAAACTGAATAGTTTTCATGTTTGTAAATTATATTGTGGACAGCATTGCTTTACGGTTTTTATTGCTTTACATGCTACCTATTTTTATTAATGAAATACTTGCATGCAATTGTACAAAAGTCCATGTTAAATCGAAAAAGTGTAGGTAGAGTAAATGTTAAATGCCTATAATATTTTTTCTATAGGTAAGTTCGCATTTGAATTGCATACCCAATGTACTCAAATATGCTGACATTTGTAATTACGATATGCACAATTAGTTGCTACGTTGGTAATCATTTTATTAAGCTGTAAACTGCGAGTAGAGTAAAGTAGTATATAAGCTTGAAGCAGAGAAATTCATATCAATGGGTTGACAATGACATGATAGAAAAAGGAAAACAACATTTTCAGTTTAAATATTCAAAAGAGAAAATGTTAGAGGATTAAAACCTTTAAGTTGAAGAAACATTAATTCTTAAATGGTCTTCAGGGTCTAATATCACATTCATAATCAAATTATTTAATTATAAATTTTAATTAATTTTTTTTAAAACCAAGCAGTTATATTAATTGTGCACATAATCCGCAAATGAAAAAGTGCTAAAGAACCTCGTTTGAATTCGCTACGCTATACCTTCATCAAAATGAACACATTTACCTTTTTCATCTTGTTTTTCAACAACAATTAATTACATAGCAAATTATTTTATTTGCAACCGGCCAACCCACTGTGCGTCTTGTACTTACTTTTCTTTTTGTGAGGTCCACAATTGTGGTATGTCGCATATAATTTATAATTATCTTGGTACACTCGTATATTTTCAAGAGAACACCATTTCTACGTAAACTAAACGGTAAACACATGAAAGAAACGAGTACAACCCTATCATTTAAATACAATTTAGGTTTTCCTTAACCTCTAACTTATTTTTCTTTACTTAAACTTTGCTATCAAACTTCTTACAAGTAAACATTACAGCACCACAGAAATATTATTATTATGGTTTGAACAATCATATAATATTAAACTAGTTAATGTAAGCATACTTTAAATTGCGAGCATTCGCGATAATTTTCTAAAGATTTATGAAGCTACTTTTAAATTGTAGGATGAATTGAGTGGTGCATTAAAAAATATAATAAAATGGTTTTTCTTTATTTCAAAAACCTTTATAATGGCGGGTATTTAAAAAAAAAAAATATAATAATATAATCAGAACAATAATGAATTATTTCCCATTTTCTGTATGCATATATATTTTTTTTCTTTGTATTCTTTCTATTCAAATGATTTAAAATTTAATAGAAATTATAAAAAATTTCCATGAAGCTTTTTGTTTTACATTTCTTTTCTTTTTTTTTCATTTGAAACGTGAAATTATAAAACAAATTAAATTAGTTTTTTTTTATATTTTTTTGAACTTAAACTTTCTGTTTAATTCAAATAATTAGAATGCTTATCAAAGGAAACTCATTTATTATTGACAAAGACTCTTCCATATTCTATTCAACTTTCATACGCATGAGAACATATAAACTTGTAAATCAAGCCATTATAAATCTTAGAGATCCCAAATCCATAAAAATCTTTTTACCTAAATTATACCTTTGGTTTAATAATAAAATTAATCATATCAGATCATCTCAAGGTATACTCTATATACACATTTAAATAAAAAATGTTAATCTTAAAGTGAATCATCTGCTGAAACGAATATGATAACACATGAGAGATGGAGCATAAAGTCGGACTCTGCACACTTAAGCAATATACTGATAATGATTAAAAGTATAGAATATGATTCGATTTAAGATTAACACTTTTCATTCGTTTTTGGAGAAACATCCTTATGTTAATTAAATATTTATTATTGGTTACATCGATGTTTATTATTTATAATTTAAAGAAATAAAAATGTGATATTGTCTAGAGTATCAAACCGTCTTGTTCCGTCTCTGAGATCTCTGTAGCAATCCCTTGACATTTTACGATTTTAATTTGTAGATAGGTAGGTGTTGGAGCGTAAAAAATTAATAACAACAACCACTTTTTTGCGCAGTTCAGAGTGATATCCTTCAGACTATTAATCATAGATTATCCATATAGATAGCTTAAAGATCCCATTTACAAATTGGTGTTAGTAATAGTATTATAGTCGCGGAATTGCTACAGAGTTCTATTATGCTACGAAACGGCACATGCTTTGATATTGTGATATTGTTAATAACTAACCTTTGAGATAGATTTACGACATTAATTACAAAAGTATACTGTTTAAAAGTTAATTTGATTGGGTAAGTTAAATGAGAGTAAAATGAAAATGCAAGATTATGATAATTTCTACGTAACTTATAAAGCTGTGGTTTGATCGATGACGAAATTGGTCAAACCTGTTTGATTCGAGCATTTGTGGGAAAACTCGTCGACGAATTTCATTAACGGACATCCTCCATGACGAACTTTGTCGACGTTCTTTCTTACGAATCACAACTATACAAACACTCAGATTTGTTTTCAAGGGAAGTTTGTTGATGAACTTTTTAAACCACTGCTTAAAATGTTACCAAAGATATCACCACAAAAAAGTGGATGCATAGACCGTAGCATGCTCTTATTATTATGCATTATTTACCCAAACTGCCTAATATACTAATACTCGTTAACTTACTCTTTTTTGAATGTCCCCAAATAAATAAATAAAAATTTAATATTAAAATATAGCGATTAAGTTTAAACATATGTAAATATATATTTCTTTCTTTCTTATTACAGCATGTGCGTCGGGCCGACCAGGGGGTATACAGATGTCGTGTTGATTTTCGTACCAGTCAAACTCAAAGTTTCCGATATAATTTAACAATAATAAGTGAGTATAATATTTATTTTATTATTTTTATCAATTAATAATTACCCACATAGAAATATTTTTAAATATAACTTAGCTATGTAGTTGTAAATTGTTTTAACATTTTGATGAGATCGTTTCCCATCCATTAAATGTACGTATAATTAATTTTTGGTATAAATTTAATAGGACCGTGGCAACATATACAAAGAAAATTAATTTTCCGTAAACATTATAGTTTTAATCTTCTTAGCTAACCAACCAACCCAAATATATTCATGGTAGAATGGTTACTTCGTGTGTTTCGATTTAACGCTTTCAAATTTCCTGCAAAGGAGGAAAACTTATGATGCGCTTTATTACGTACGATAAATTCTCCTATGCCATTTGTCATTCTGGTGTAAGTGATTTAATTCAACAAGAATTATTATTTAGTTTATGGTCGATTAAAACAAAACAAAAAAATACAGAAAACTGAAAATCCATATTTCTCATTGCATCAAATTTTAAAATTAGTCACTTAGATTTTAGTGATTTCCTGCTTTGCTTGCATTTATTTTTAATGCGCGCTAAGATAAGCTTTTGTCATAAAATATTATTATTTATTAAACCTTATACTTTTTGGTTAATATTTTACTGATACAGTAGGTTTCGATATGAGCAGAAAATAATAAATGGGTCTATAATTCATTAAACACAAAATCACATTTTTTTTTTATTGTTATAACAACTGTAAGTGTTAAAGGAAAAAAAAAAGAAAGAAAGAAAGAAGAAAATACATTAGCTACATTAGCTACAT
The DNA here is from genome assembly GCA_011634745.2 of Catotricha subobsoleta. Classification (NCBI taxonomy): domain Eukaryota; kingdom Metazoa; phylum Arthropoda; class Insecta; order Diptera; family Cecidomyiidae; genus Catotricha; species Catotricha subobsoleta. Next base: position 7,384 of record JAABKK020033869.1, read on the forward strand.
TTGTATAACCGTACGGTTCAGTTCAGTTAATTTTTTTTTTTATTCCTTAAATGTTTCTTTATTACATACATTATTTAATAACATGATATTTTTGTTAGATTAAATCTTTTTTTGATGTTTCAACAAGTGATAATTTTTATAATAATAATTGTTTCGTAAATTTATCGATAATTTTAAAGGAAAACTGTTATAACCGTACTTATGGTTAAAAATAAGTAAAATAATAACACAAATCGATGCATTTTTCGAAACTCCCCCACCCCCGTAAGAGCGTTATGTGGTTTAAAAACATTACCTTATATATAACCGAATGTAGCTACTGCTTTAATAATCACCAATATTCTATGAAATTTATGTTTAAAATTACAAAATTCGATTAAATATCATTATCAATAATTTAACAAAAATGTAGGTAAGGTATAATAACAATAAGAAATAGCTATCGTTTTTCCAATTTGTAATTATAATACACGATCTATTGTCAGAGTGTGTTTTGTTATATGCCATGTATATGCATGTCAAATATATAATGTGTGTAGGATGTAAGCTTACATAGAAAATTCAACCTTGTCTGTTTCGAAATATGATCCCTAAATTAATGAAAATTTATATAAATAATGATGTTCTATCGCACTAAATTCCTTGCATATTCATTATACATTTATACATTACATTTATATTATATATGTTATACGCTTCGACTCAATTCGTTGCTATAATTGTGTAAATATAACATCATAATTTATATTAGATGTTTTCTTTTTGGCAGACTTTGTTAAGTCTATCAGCTAAAGACATAATATACGTATTTATGTGTAAAATATACGAGTATGTTTCATAAATATTAATAATTTCGTTTAGTATGAATTTGATTTCGAAATTAGTAATTTAGTATAATAAAATAAATAAATACATATAACTACAGCTGCGATTTTATTGGATTGGATCGAAGTTATAGTAATTATTTTGGATTTGAATATAGTGTTTCTTGCAAATGCTTTTATTTGAGCTGCAGTGCTGATTACTTATATATATCATACTTTTCAAACAAGAGCTCAAAGAGCAAAATCATCCATGTTAAACCCATCCCATACTTTTTTGCAATGAATAATCTTATATTTATAAAACCATACCTTTCCAGTACCCACAAATCGAATGTTTGTACTGCAAATAAATTGAAAATTATGTTTGTTATGCTGAATGGGTATATAATACAATAAAAATAAGTTTATTCGTTCAAAAAAGTAGGGGTCAGTCATAGACGATTTATTTTCTTCCGGAGCTATGAGAGGCTTATTCTACTTCTCACAGATAAATTGTCAATAATCGATCTATTTTTTAGTTATTTCCTTTGTGCTATATACTTATAAAATAATATTTTACATTTAACACGGAAATGTCAGAAATGAAAGCATCCGTTTTTGATAAAGCACCATTCAAGATTTATGACATTACTTTAAAATATTGTTTTATAATATATTTTACCTTATAAACTATGCATGAAACATTTTTTTCGATTTGAAATTCAATAAAGAAAAAAAAAAATTAAAAAATCGTTCAATATGTGAGTACTTTACTTACATATATTATTTAGCTCAGAAATTATATGATATCTGCCTGCCAATAAAAAGTTTCAGTTTCTTGAGTCAAATTTTGATAAAAGAAAAAAACTCTAATTTAATATATGTACCTACAAGTATTAACTTTGTTTGGAAAACTTTACGTTTTTATGATTTTTCTTTCTTTTATTTTTTATTTTTTTGGGCTAAATATTCATTTTATTTTCTGTAAGTATGATTTGAATAAAGATTAAAGAATCTACTCTCCAAAGAAATATATTGAAAAATCTGCATATTTAATTGTATTCAATTGCAACGTTTGTATTTTATGTATGATTGGATGGTTTTTATATTTTTTTCTAGTAATAGATTTTTTTCCGAATAATAAATAGATTGTGGTTATTTGGTGTAACTTTTTAAGTTTGGTCGACAGATTAATGTCATCGCGCGATTGCTCAATTTCAGATGAAATAATTTTTTTTTGTTTCTTAAGAATTCAGTTGAAATATTATAACAATTTAAAATATAGAAACATCTCTTTAGTTTTTCAACTCTTTTTTATTAGATACGTACTACCAAGTCGACATCATCAGGCGGTAGACTATGATTTTTATTATTTATTATTTTTCATTTTATATTAATCGCAATGAAAACCGCACGATCTAAAATATTGACAGAATATGGATACTTTATGTCCTATATATTCTAATAAATGAATAAACGACATTATTATAATTTTCAATTATTTTATTTGATTTTCAATTCTTACGCTACTTTGTAGTTGTACAAAAATTGTTTAAAGTTTATAAATTTACAGAATGCACTTCCTAGCTTAATGTATGCCATTTATCTTTCTTAAATTTTATACAATGTCGTAAAATTTAATATGTGTACCTACCTACAATTGCACATATGTACAAAATACATCGCCATTCGATATAGTTATACACTACTTATCTGTAATATATTATGCAATATTACCTACATTTTACTGATAAATATTTTAGAAAATTGTATTCTGTTTTGTGAACTGAATTGTGAATTTGTGTAAATACTAAATAGCAAAAAGTACGATTCAGCCAAAGATGCAATGGCGGCCAATTTAAAACTAAAGTTATTTTGTTATTTTATTATATTTTATTTATTTATGCATATATTTATTTTATATAAAACGAATACGATACAAAATTATTATTTTGAATTTTGCATCTTTACATCTACGCTATTATAATATGTAGGTAGCCATAGTTAGATAATATTTTAAGGACGTATAGACGCAAGTATAATAATTTCTTATTCTAAATTCTATAAAATGCATACAGTACACAATATTGTATAAAGCCAGTAACGTGGATACTTGTTATAAGCCAGCCTTTCCTACAAATATTTCAAAATATTTATGTATTTATGGTTTAAGACGTGTAGTGAATTAAATATTTAAGGATTAAGACGTCCCTTGTTCTGTTTGAAATTTATACTTGTTGCAATATATTTTCCTTTTAATCCATGAGGTATTTCAAGATATTTTATTTATTAATTTCGGCTTGTTCATATTTCTTTAAATCCTCTACTACTTCGCCTTTGTTTTGCTTTTTTTTATATACCATTTGTAACTATAGTTAAGGGAGAGCTAAAGGTCGGACGTATTTTATGAACGATTCTTTATACCGCTACATTGAAGTTTCTATGGGTAGATAAAGAATTGTTTGCGGTCCTAAAGTATTTTTTTTTCTAGTTGGGTGTTGAGATCATTCGATCTTAACATATTTCTCGTTTTCCAACCGCCATTTTATATTTCCTGGTAACTCCTTTTGTCCTCTACGAATTTGTTTTATGAAACTTTCATCTTTGAAAGTATCATATTATAGTTTGTTTTTAAAGTGAATGATCTATAAAACAAATTAATTCTGTACTTTCTAAATGATAATCAGTTTTAATCACATACCGTACGTTATATTTCACGAACTAAATTCAATTTCAAAGGGAAGAAACTCCCGAAAATTTCAAAATTAAATGTGCA
>JAABKK020033880.1:0-14874 GCA_011634745.2 Catotricha subobsoleta
ATTTTTACGAAACAATATAAACTTCGAATATATAATGAATTGGTCGAAGGTAAATATTACAATAATAGTGTTGAAAGCTATCACGCTATAAGATACCCATATCATGACTTACCAGTTGATATGTTGGGGTTTTATCTAACTAAAGATGAAATCGCAGAGATACATCAGTTCACTACTGCTAGAGTTAAGCAAGTTCACGTTGAAGTACACCATAAAACTGCTAATCTAAAATTTGAAACAGCTTCATCAAAAACACAAATTGGTAATAATAATGTTGGTGTTTATTTTGGTAAAATGGCATCAGATTTAAATTCAATTACCAGAAGCTGGAGAGGTAATAAGATCTACTTTCTGGGGTCATCATATAGCAAATACAACTGCACATAATGTAACGAATGGTTGGTGTACTGATTTACCACTTGGAGCAGAATTTGTATGAAGAGACTTTACAAATAAATTCGAATATCATTCACCTTTTGTTTCTGGTGATTTGGATAGTGTTCATAAATCTATGGATTTTACTTTAAATGCCTTTAATGTTAATCCATTTATTGACCACAGAATTAATGCATCTATGAACGAAGGATTATTCTGTCAATATTCATATAAACCTGAACATGGTTTGGTAGCTGGATGATTTATGGCTGGTAAGGGAATATCAGCTCAATATAATCCGCACGGTGAGCATGCATTAATGTTATCAAAGCAAAAGTTTGATACCACTATAATACAACAGGAGAAAAATATGCGTCAACAGGCTCCAATTGTTGGATCTGATGGAGTCCATGCTAACCCATTACCAGATGGAAATATAGTACTATTACCATACCGTAATACATCTGCCGATATATACCATCATATGTTGATTGATGATCGTTCTTTTCCCACTCACATTGGTAATATTCAACCTGCTTTAGTAATTGGAATTGAACCATTATTAACTCAACATAAGATTAAAGGAAAATATGAACTTGTAATGTGTCATTAAGACATTATTGTTAATACATATTGTGAAATAGAATTGGAAAACGGGGTTGACTATGTTCATCAATCAGGTGGTGTAAGGGTACCGAATTATATTAATCCTCCAATGGCATATAATCAAATATTGAATGATGCAGCGTATAACCATAAAGCGGTTTGGTGGCAAATGCATGAAGCAGCCAGTACTAAGAGTAAACGTAATAATTTAATTCAAACAAAATTGTATTCCCAATTTGAAGCTGATATGGGTAAAAATAATTCAATGGATCAAAGCGCATCTGAGGTAGTTATAGGATTAAGTCCTCCAAAAGTTTTTGAAAAATCTGAGATACCAAATATCAATGAATTAAGTAAAAGATCTCACAGGCTCTATGAAAGGAATAAAAGATTAGAAGATCAATTAACAAAACAGGCGAAATTACCAAGCTATGATTCGCATATGAGTTCTCAACAAATACCAACTCATAATACTGGAAAACATAATTAATTAATTAATTAAATATATATAGCTAAATATGGTATTCATATCATAATTATATACATTATTTAGATGTAATAAATTTATCAAAACTTAATATTCATATGTTTTCTCATAAATTGTAATAATAATAATAACTATGTATGTTTATTGAATAATAAAGAAATAAATGAACATTTTTAAAATTTAAAATACATAACTTTTATTTATAAACATACCTAAAAAAACAAAACTTTTAATTTATAATTATACCAAAATTACATAGTTTCAGATATTTAAACTGAATCAATAAAAGTTAGTTAGCTAATTGTGAGTAAGATATATATATATTTTCCATTCAAATGAATACTGACTCGTCAAATTCTATTTTGAATTCACAGGTGTTTTAAAGCAAACAACTAAATACATATACGTACAATAACAAAATCTTAGTATATTTTATACTCCAAATTATTTATAAGCTATTGCAGAGAATCTAATGTCATATTTATTGTAAGAAAAAAGTTGTATTTTAATTAAATAATAAATATTTTCAAAATAAAATATAAATGATTTTAATTATGTCGAATGACAAATGTTCAATTTTGGTCAAAATGTTAATATATTTTCCTTGCAAAAGTAAACAGTATCGCTGAATTCTATTTTGAGCAGCTACAGATGTTTTGCGTTGCATATTACGGTAAAGCTACTTTAATATTACTTGGATTAATATGTATTGAATATATTGAATATAATAGAATTAATCTTGAATGAGCCATTTAATAAAATGACTGTTGTAGAGCAAAAACTAAACAGTAGTAATAAGATCTTTACTTTATCATATGTATATTACATTTAAGGGATATATATATATATATATATATGATAGCACAAAAAACCATAAATTCAGTAGTCGAAAATATATATATATCATATAAATAGATTAGAATATAATTGAATTAATCCAAAAATGATAGCACAAAAAACCACATATTTAATCAAAAAGTTTGGAAATATTATTCCAACTGCTATATGTGGTACATGCTTACACTTCAAGCGTCAGATTAGTAATGGCACAAACTTAACAAATGTCAGTCTAGCAATGGCACAAACTTAACAAATGTCTGTTTAGCAGTAGCACAAACCTAATAAATGTCAGTTTATCAAAAATGTAAAACCTCTCAAGTGTTTAATTCCAAAGAATTTGGCGGGGTTTTTCAAATATTCAAACCTTACAAATGACAGTTAACCAAGATACAAAACCTCACAAATTCAGTATTTTAAAGAATCTAACGGTTTTATTCAATATATATATATAGCTATGAGAGTTCAAGCGCAGTAGTTCCAAAACCTTCCGCTATGTGACTGACAGGTAGTCAGATGGTGCGCGCCTTTGCTTAAAAAAGCAAGATGGCGTCCGATGGTTTGAATCTTTGCTAAGTTTGACAGCTGTCACTTTTGACAGTTATAAGGTTTGACAGCTGTCAAAATTGACGTTTGTGAGGTTATGTTGTGCATTTGTGAGGTTATGTTATGCATTTGTGAGGTTATGTTTTTTTTACCAAACTGACATTTGATAGGTTTGAACCGTTGCCAACATCATTGTATAGGTTTGAATCGTTGCCAACTTTATTTGATACTTTATTTATATCTTCGATAAAGTGACATTTGTGAATTTTGTGTCATTGCTAATCAGACCTTTGAGCAGATCGTACCATTGCTAAGCAGACCTTTGAACAGATAGTACTCATTGCTAAGCTGACAATGTAAAGTTAATACTAAGCTTAACTATATTTTATATCATACTTAAACATTTATAAGCAATAAATCATCTAAAACGATATTTTGAACTGATCGTACCATTGCTGATCTAACAATTTTAAAGTTATATACTAAGCTTATATTTATACAATGCTCGTATATATCATTGCTAAACTTGGAGAAGCAATATACCACCTAAAACAATCTTCTGGTGTATTAATTATACATTTCGGTGTATTATTTATTATATTTGTGAACTTGTAGAAGTAGAAAACCACCTAAATATAATAATTGTGCAATTATCAATACATTTAGGTATAATATTGTATATATTGTAATCATTTTACAACCATTTAGGTGTATTAAATATAATATCTGTTAAGTTTGTACCGTATAATAGGATCCCGATACTGCATCATCAATATTTTGTTATTTTCGGCATTGGTTTTGCTCAAAACATCTGTGAATTACAATAATTGTACGTAAGTACTACGAATTTCGTTCTTTTATGTATATTTATTCTGATGTTTACACCACCACATCTGTGAATATTAGTACTATTTGGTTCTTGTTCTATAACAGTCATTCTTTTAATCGTTCCATCAACAATAAATCTATTATATTTAATCAATTCTATTAGTATGCAGATATTCTATTAAGTTATGTTATCTCACTAATATAATATTTGAATCTATTAAATATTGTACTCTTAAACAATATCTGATGAACCAAATAAATCTATAATTTTGTGTGAAAAATATACTAATACTAATATTTTGTTATTGTTTATTTATAAACACTTGTGAATATATCGATGTTGATGAGCCAGTTTTCATATGAATGAATGAAAAATATATATACCTTAATCAGAATTAGCTTAATTATTTTTGATGATTCAGTATAAATATCTGAATCTATATAATTTTGGTTTGTTTATTAATTAAAAGTTAGGTAATTTTGGATTGTTTATAAAATGACCATTTATTTGATATAGTTGATACATTTATTGCATTTTTATAAATATGATATGTATGTAGAATAAATTTAAATAGTTAATTAATGAATTAAGTTTTCCAAAATTATGAATTGATATGTGTAAAATGTATGTTCTCAGATACAATATGATCCATTGATTCACTTTATAAAATAATTATTGAGTACACTTAACTTTCTTAGGATTATATTTTGGTTTTTCACTTAAATTTTCACGATGTTTTACTTTCAAAGCAATCAACATAGGTAAACTCAATGGCTCCTTCAGGTAAATTTTTAGTACAATCAAATTTACTCTTCACTGTGTTCAGATAATCGCATTCTGTTTTTATTGTTTTCAAAAAATTAAAATATTGCCATATACCATTAAACACAAATTTATTTCCGAAATTAAACTTCATAATTGACTTTATGTTTAATATAGCAGCAAGATTGATTTCTGTCACAATTATGGGCATCGAAACATTTAGAAACTCTTCATGTATTTTTCCTGTCTTCAACTCATCCATAAATTTCAATTTCGTAGTAAATTTATGAATAAATCTAGATGAATTTTTGTCCTTAAAGTTTAGGAACCAGTTCGCATAATCAATTGAATTTTGGTCCGTTATTAGGAACCAACAAACGTTCAAATACTTTTGATTGACCCCGCTAGCATTCCCAATGTAAAATATTTTCTCCTTATCGAAACGTACATATAATTCTTTATGTAGGTCTTGTAATTTATTTTGAACTTCACGCCAATTTGCTTCATTAGTTGTAATTGTCGGTATTATAAACTCCATTCTATATACTCTTTTCAACATTATTTCATGTAATAAATCAAAATGCAATAAAATTTAATTAAATAAATTTCGAAATGAATATTTTGATGGTATTTTGTACTCGTACTTATTTATTAATTTAAAATCTAAGTTTTTCCAGTAGATTAAATGCGAATGTTTTGAAATGAAAATTCCACTATGTAAATGCATATTCATAATGTTTATTCTAGATATGATACTTTCTAATAAATGTAAGAATAGTAAATAAGTGACCATTGAAATAATCTCAATAGAAATCGCAGTCTCAGACGGAACATTAGACCTGATATAAACGGTTTACGTCAGAAGGAGGTAGCCGTATAGTCGTAAATGCCCCATTTATGTTTTTTTTTTTTTATTTTAAGTTCGTCTAGTATATTTTTGCTATACCGGCACCCAGAAATTAAAAAAAACACCCAAAACGCGATCTATATTTTGCTAATTATTGATATGCGTGGCTCATCTATTTTTAATTAACAGGTCCCGTGTACTTAAACTGCCTATCATTTGTATTTGAATAATAAAATTAAAATATTCTATAATTACCCAAGAGTTCAACTGAGAATTGATCAATTGAAATGCACCGACTTTTTTCGACAAATTACTAAAAATGAGTAAAATAAAGTACAATTTTACAGAACACATAATACAATTTTACACATAATAGCGACAAAAATTAGAAAAAAGGGTTCGGTTCTGACGTCCAAAAAGCAGCTGTTTTTTCATATTTCATATTTGTATTTATTCATTCTTTTTCTTTCTATAAATTACATTTATCTTAAACTATATCCTTCACAGACTAGAGTCTAGATTGCACTGGCATTATCATTCTTTAACACATTTATATTGAAGTCTCCCAAAATAAACATTTTTTTTTATGTTTTTCTAAAATCTTTTCAACGTAATTGATAAAATTATTAAAGTTAACATTTGGTTGCTTGTAAAATAAGGCTATTTTAATATTGAGATTTTTTACCATTAAACACACGAAATTCATATTCATATGAAACTCAGATTCTATGAGTCTACATATCAAAGACTGATGACAACAGAGCGCAACACCATCTGAGTTAGATGTTCTATTTTGCTAATAAAAAAAAAAACATTATATTCCGGTAAGTTAAAAAATTTATTCCTCAGCAACAACAATTCGAATTTCAGTTAATACTAAAAAATGTTTCAATATTCCTTTTTGTTTATACTGTAATAATAATAATTCTATATCATCAGTTTTATATCTGATTAGAGTTAATGTTAAAATATAAGCAATTGAATCTATTGTTAGTAGTTTCAATTCTTTTGGATTTGATATTAAATGTCAAGGCTGGGTTCGCTACTAGCGAAGTAGCGACCGCTAGTAAATTATCGCTAACGCTAACGCTACTTTTGTCAATTTTGCAAATAAGCTAAACATTTAGACTAAAGAATATATATAAATATATATATTTACTAAAACGGCGTAAATAAATAAAAGACAAATTTTTAGACTTAAATCAATTTATTCAGAGTTAGAAAATAAAATACCAAGGGTTGTTTTGATAAATAATAAATCGATTTGAATGTAAAGAAAATCTTAGATTTCTTTTAATAATTGTTTGCTTTTAAAATTAAATGGCTTTAAAAATTATCATCATTAAGTGAACATCCGTTGATTTTAAAAATTGATTTAGCAATATTAAATATTAAAATTCGGCAGCTGTACTATGGATGCCATGATATGTAGTATTATTTTTAATAAAATGAGAGCCTATTGCCGGAAAAGATTTTAAACTTTCCAGACTATCATCTTTTGACCACAAATAGTCCCGTATCATTTCATCAGCTGCTTTTATATAATTGGAACCGTTATCCGTAATTACTTTTATATTTTTGCCATTTAGTTTAAAAAATGTAATGATTTGGTCGATCATTTGAGCGATATCATTTCCAGTTTGTTGACCGATAATACGCTTACACGCTAGAACGCATGATTTTCTATTGAATGTCTGAGAACTAGACGTGTGCGCCGGCGCGAGTTTTTCCGGCGGCGGCGTCATAAGGTTAGATGACGGCGGCGTGGCGTTTTATAACTCTTAACTATCGGCGGCGGCGGCTTTGTCGGCGTAAGCGGCGCGAAAACATTTGTCAATAATAGTATTAGAAATTTAATGGCCGATAATACGAATAATTTATATTTTATATTATAATAAGTATACTGAAAATAATAAGGCTGATTTTTTTTTTGTTCAATAACTACATTTTATTTTATGAAAATAATCTTTCATCTTTCATATACTTCGTCAAAATCAATGTACATTTTTCTTTTTCCATCAAAGGGTCCCCTCTTATGAAAAATTCGAAAGAAACTTTCTGAAAAATAATATTATTTTTATAACAACTTTTTTTCTCACTTTAAGATATTATTAAAATCTGCTCACTGATACATATCTAAATAATTTAATAATTTCATTATGATATAAATTTTTTAATACACGCCGGTTACGCCGCCGAAGCCGTATAAAATTCAGCGGCGTACTCGGCGTTGCCAATTTGACCGGCAGCGGCGTGAAATGAAAAAAAAATCGGCGGCGTTTCCTACGTGGCGTGGCGGCGCACACGTCTACCTATGAGGTAGTATAAATATGAGTGTGTATGGGCTGTGTTAAGCCAGTATATGAATTGTTTGTTGGATTGGATGTTGGAGATAATTCTCTAATGCAAAATACACGATCTGTAATAATTTGTTGGTTTTTTGTTTGTTCGCTTGTTTTATATTTCATAATTAACAAAAATATATAAATTATATATATATATTGGTACATTGTTATTATGTATTATTTTTTTTTTTTTCTAAATCTCATTACAAATATCACCACTATCAGATCTGTACATCTTAAATCGTATTTCCTTCTTCCTGTCTGCTTCTATACATATTCATATTCACCAGCGAATAAAAAACAGTTTAAAGAATACCAAAATAAAATTTAAATTTAAATATGAAAGATATTTCAACGTTAACAACAATCCCAACAACAAAAATAATAAATAAATAACTTTATATTAGATTTTTTTTTATACATAAATGAATTGAATATTATGCGGTTATATAATTGGTGAGTCAGTATTTATAAAATAATTGTTTCAAAAAAATCATCGTGGTTTGACATCGAAGTTTTGTTGTAAAATATGATATGATATGATTATTAAAAAGTAAATTTTTATGTATAGATATTATATTTAGGAAGAGAGAAAGGTAAACGGATTAATATGGAGAAATTATTTAAAAATTAGATTATTTTTTATCAAATTTAATTAATATACTAAATGAGTGCAGCGATGAATAATAAATAAAATGTAATAGTAAATATTAAGCTTTGTAGTTTTGATTAACATCAAAGGCTATCAAAGAATTCGATTATAGAAGTTGGTTTAGACTATTAGACTTTAGAGGACTTTCATATACGTATAAACTACGTGAATTTTTACCGTTTTTATTCATAATTAAAACAACAAAATATATTCGGAATGGGTACGTACATATTAAATTTATTTATTTTCAATAATGTTGTGGTGTATCAATACGCACCATAATTCGACAATTTTCAATATTACCAGATTGCATTTCCATAAACATTTTCAGCATTTTTAAATGTGTAAAAACAATTGGATGTTTACATGCTGTTATCGTAGTTTTTGCTAATTCAGTTTCACCACTCAACACCAATAGTACGGATAAATTATATTTTAAAATTGATTGAGCTGCATCCAATGAATTAATATTCCAGTCTGGTGATCCACGATGTATAAAATCATCTTCTTTTAATTCACCAATAAATTTTGGTTCTAAATAAATGCGAGCTTCGGTTATACGATCTAACATTATTAACGATTCGGCACAATATAAATGAGCTAACATTCTAAAATTACAAAATAAAAAACATTTAGAAAAACTGAAATGTATTAAAACAAAAACAAAAAAAAACTTACGCATAAGCATCCGGTAGATATTGCATTTTCACTAATTCTTGAGCATATTTCAGTGCCAATAGATATTCACCCAAAGAAATTTGCACATAACTGTAGGCTGTTAGAACAGCACATTTTAACTTCTCGAATGCACTACTTGATAGTGCTTTTGAGGGATTGCATTGACTTTTTTCGTTAATTTGTGACCACGTTGTTTTTTGTTGTGTTTCCGTCGTAGCTTGGATTTTAAACTCATTTGCATAATGTTCAACAAGGGTTAACGCATTTCGTAAACAGAGTGATGCAAATTCTAAATTTGTGCTGGGAATCGCAAATGATTGGCTTTCGTCTCTATTATAAATAAACAATTGTTAGCTAAATTTGTTAAGATTAATTATTCTGTTTTTGTTTTTCAAGTCTTACGAAACATATTTAACTGATGTTGGATGAATAATGTACTTTCTGTGAATGCCTGATCCAATAACAGACGATACAATGTTCTTATGTTCCTTACTTTTTAAATTCTGAAATTAAGCATAATTCAAAGGCATTTTCGTCGAATTCAAAAAAAACATATATCATAAAAATAATATTAACCTGCTTATGAACCATAATGCACGCTTCGGCCAAGCGTAACCATAGCTTTGGATTATTGTGATAGTAATTTAACGGAACAAGTAAACATTCAAAGGCCTCTTTAGGTCTTTGTAAATGTAACATTGCTATGCCTAAGTTGTATAATATTTCTGGTCGTTTTGTAGCTCCTAAACATTGCAGTGGAGCATCATCACCAACACTATCAGCAGCTGTTTGATCAAATGTTAGTGCATGTTGAAAGAAACGTACAGCCATTGCATAATGGCGCACATGAAAATGTATTAAGCCCATGTTATTTGCAATAACCGTATTATAATCTTCACCATTTTCTCTAGATATAATTTAGTTTTGTTATGGGAATTATTAATCATGTAAGAATAAATCAACGTGATAAATCAACTCATCTTACATAATATTTGGTGCAGCATTAACATATTTCTTAGATAATTCCTTGGCAGCCATTTGATAATCATGTCCGATATAATATTGATGAGCTTTTAGCAGTAGCATTTCAGTGGTCTGAAAAATACAGATTAAAGGTTTATGTTTAATTAATACCTAAAATTATCAAAATAATAATTTAAAAAAAAAATGTAATAACAAACCTCTTCATTTGGAACTAAAACCACTTTCTCATTAAGAACTTTTGATCTTAATTTACATAATCGCAACATCCAACGAAATTGCTCTAAACTTTTAATAGGTTTCGGTTCGATCACTTTATCCAATAACAAATCAGTATCATCATCTTCATCGCTAATTATCATTTCAGTACTAGCATTTAAACGAATTTTAAATAATTCAACAACAGCCTCTGCCTTTTTAAATTGATTTGTATTTAGTAATAAGTTAATTGCAAGAAGACCGACTTTTTGTGCTACTCCATCTTCTAATAGATCCAAATGTTTTAATAATGCCAGACTAATTTTTAATGCAGCCTGGGGTTGTCGCAATTGAAATAGAACCACAGCCTTATTGAAATAAGCAACTGATAGATTTGTATCTTTAATTTCTAGTATTTCACCATCTCCAGGCATTTTGCCAACAATGTTATTGAGTGACTTTTGAAATTGTTCATATTTCTTGAAATCACTTTTATAGAATTCGGTTACCGCTTTGTTATGCACCAATTTCATATTAGCACCAAGAGACGTTTCTAATTTGGTCAGATTTTGCAGACATGTTGTATAATCGTTACTGTTTAAATTGATAGAAAATACAAAATTAAAATTAAAAATATTTCATTGACATTTTATATAAATTAACGTATTCAGACTAAAACGCAGGAACCACATACCTATTAAAATCATCTAGGGCTGAGGCAGCTATTAATGCTTGATCATGATCAGAGGACGCATTTGATTTTGGTGAACTTTTATCGGACATTTTCGATGTTTTATTAATAATTTAATTATACTAATAGTTTAAAATATTATCTACGTAAAACTATAAATAATAAACAAAAACCTATATAGGCGGCATTGACTAATCATAATGTCAATAATTTGACCATGCAGCGCCGGCAATGATTGAAGTGTTAAACATTACAATTAACGGTTAATAAAGTAATATATGGTTTATGTATTAACTAACAGAATGTAAATCTAATGTAACGTAACGTAACAGAAGAAAATATTTATATTAAATACATTTCTTTGATTAATTGCTTACCTAATATTATTTCTAAATAACTTAACTAATGTCGTTTAATTAAAAGAATAATCAAATAAGCAAAGAGGGTAATATTTTTAAATGTCTCATGAACCTGGGTGGCACACAACAACCAGCTATTATTTTAATGAAAAGTTACCTTAAATACTTACTATCTATTGCGATACTAGCACCACAGTTTCATTTTCAAAAGTTTTTGACACCACATTTTGTCTTTATCGTTCTGCTATCGCTGTCACAAATTTTTCTTGTAAAACCGTAAAAGTTTCTAATAATTTGTAAGTTAATTTATTTCAATTAAATAAACATTAAATTTATTAAAATATATTGCTTAAATGTTCACACAACGAAATTCTTGTGTTTAAATCGAAGCAGTGTATTGCTAAATACATATTTTCTACATTACTAAAAATCTATAAAACTTAACCCTCAAATTTTGTTACATAATTTTCTTAGTGGAAAAATGGCTAGCGTTATGAGAAGCACTCGTCTATTGGTCAATCGTGGTGTTCGTTTATTGCAATCACGCAACTATGCCGATGCACCATTAAAATTGACATTCGCCGCGGCCAACAAAGTTTTCTACGATCAGGCTGAAATCAAGCAAGTCGATGTACCTTCATTCAGCGGTGATTTTGGTATACTTGCTGCTCATGTTCCAACGTTAGGTAAATACGATAGAAATGGAAAATTTTATAAAATTTATAGATAAAAGCGGTTATTAACAAAACATATATTTTCTTTTTAAAAAAATTTCAGCTGTTTTAAAACCAGGTGTTGTGACCGTCTACGAAAATGATGGTTCATCGAAAAGAGTCTTTGTTTCCAGCGGTACAATTACAGTAAATGTTGATTCAACAGTTCAAGTGTTAGCAGAAGAAGCACACGCCGTTGAAGATATTGACCTTAGAGCTGCACAAGAAGCATTATCAACTTCACAATCTGAATTAGCAAATGCTAAAGATGATCAAGCTAGAGCTGAAGCCACACTTGCAGTTGAAATTGCTGAAAGCATTGTTAAGGCTGCACAATAAATAATACACATCTGCATACACATTTAATATCCTAGGCAAATATTCAATTGTATCGTTTAAACGTGTTCAAAAACGTAATACTGTAATCCATAGATTGACGACTGAAAGTCATATAAATGTGTAAATTAAAATTTAAGACATAATAAAGAAATAATGAATATATTGAAATTCTAAAGGATTCAGTTGGTGATATTTTTTTCAAGAGATTATCGCATATGTTTCTCCGAAATAATTTTAATTATTGCAGTTGTGCATTAAAAGAAACTGTATTTGAGAGTGTTTCTCAGTAAACTAACAATATTTAAATTTATAATGTTGTGTTTTAATTGAGATTTTAACAAATTAAAATCAGAATAATATTCATTAACAGCAACAGAATAATTTAAAGACTTAAAGAAACTTTCAGAAGTTTTTCATAGATACTTAGAGATATATGCATCGAACTGTTCTGCAGAACAGTTATAGATCAAAAGCTCATAAAAATAAGTATGTGATGAGCTGAAAAAATCTTGTGAAAAACAGGTTCTTCTGCGATATTGCCCATTTTCAGTACGTAGCCCTCTTTTCTTATATTTAATCCTTCCTTGAAGAATTTCAGCTGTTTATCTAATCGCTCTTACTCTTTTCGGTATAAGTTCTTGGTCTATATAATTGTTCTGCAGAACAGTTCGGTGCATCACTAGCATATTACTAATGCAAATCCATCAAATCTTATAATGTTGGTTATATATAAACAGTCTTTGAGAAAAATGAACCAGTTATACTTGCAACTGTTAAATAATTTTACAGTGAAACTGAAGAAAAGTGAATAATTAAAATACTGAACAGATTTATTTCACTTTTCGTAAATAATAACAATTTTTTTTTTTTTTTATTTATTTCATATAATGACACCTAATTATCTGGTAAAACAAAAAAGACTTAAACAAGCTATGTTTTTACTTCAACTTTGTAAAAGACTCAAACGACCTAAACCCATTAACTTATTAATCTTTACAATTTAACAACAATTAGCTTTTTTCCTCAATCGTTTCTTTGTTATATATTTGTATTGTCCTGTTTTCATTTTAATTTATTACATTTCTTTTAGCAATATAATACCTTATATGATTGGCATTAAAATTCAGCTAAGTGGTCGGGTATACATAATATATCATAATTCATCAAAAAGAAATCGTAAAGTCGTTGACATATCACTTGACATTGGTTTACACAGTACATAACAATAATTATTAATGGATGAAATGCGTAAAAAAAATGTGTACCCTTACTTATGCATTTGTATATAATTTCGGAGCAACAATCACCATACATTTGATTTAATACATGACCAGACGCCAAACGGTATACTTATTAATATGCTAACATTGCTTTACTACACATAAGATAACACAGGTACTTTCAAGTAAGTATATATTTAAAAATTCACAACGAATAATTTTTTCTTTATCATAACAACCCTCAATTCATACACATATCCACACACAGTCAGAAGCACCCACACATCTGTTATTAATTTTGTTTATACAAATCTTGAAGAAACTTTTTGATAAACATTCCCACGTTGGATTTTTGCCGAATGGTATAATAATAACGTGGAATAGATTTTCAGAGACATGCGCATTATTAAATGTAAACAAAAAATTGAAGAGAATATAAAAGCAAAAGTGAATTGAGTCGATTTTACCGAAATATTTTATTTGGTTCTACCAGTCTTTCTTTAGATCGCAATGTGTAAAGGTTCATCCCGATGTTCATTACATATATTCGTATATAAAAATAATCAAGAGTTGAGAACTCGTAACTCGTAATAGACTTGATAGTCTGTTATTAAAATACCGATTTTATTAACTGCAATATCGCGAGTACGCGGAAATTGTATTATTGAGATTGTGAAGTAAATATCATTTTTATTTATATATGTGCAACCAACCACATATATGCAAGGTGCATCGATAATATTAATACCTATACGTAATAAATTATAAATATTTCATAATTTAATGGTTTTCCATGTCGATTTTATATGAAAATGGAAATTTTAATATTTTATTGAAATTTTTTTACCAGAATTTTTGGAATTTTCATTTACCTATTTCCAGTTTAAGATAATATAGAATTATCTGGGTGAGGAGTTTATACGTACAAAACTTATATTAATTTAAGATCGCTTGTGTTCAGTTATATATATATTAAAATGAAGATTAGGTTGTATTGTAGTCAAATGAATGTAATCAAATACGATAAGCTTACATCTGTTATTTTTAAATTATGTTTTTTATTAAAAAAAAAAAATCTTTATAAAATATTTTTCATAAATTTTCCATGTCTTTTTTTTATTCTACATCATTTTATTGTACAAAGCATAATTTTGAAAGCATTATTCGGTTTAATTTTTCTTCATGTGTACCAACTTTTTAAATTACAACAAGTCTTTCTCTATTTAATTTTGCTCTGTGAAATTTGTTTCCTCTAAATTCGAAATTTTACTTTATTTTGAGCAATTTCAATTCTGAAATTTACAAAAAAAAAATTGAAAAATATAAAGTAGCTATACAGTAAACCCTCGATTAGCCGAACTCAAAATGTTTTTAGTGATTCGGCTAATCGAAGATTCTGCTAATCGAAG
>JAABKK020033902.1:0-14871 GCA_011634745.2 Catotricha subobsoleta
ATATTATGTGCTCAGCAATCAGTATATATATTCGTAATAGAAAATATTGTATGTAATATCTACATTACTCATATCAGATATAATCTATAAAACAGGGATTTGTAACCGGTAGAAAAAAGAAAACGGTATTTAGACGAAAATAAAAGCTAGAAGTTGCCTTTAAATAGCTCTTCAGACACAGTATACTTATATTTGGTGTTCGGAATTATCCTCCACCGCATTAACCCCCACTTTTGTAATAACTTCTAAACGGAGAGTCCTACAGAAAAGTTATCCATAACTGACCCCAACTTATTTTTGGAGACGCATCCAATTGTACCCCAATTCCCCCGCTAGGACTCCTCTTTAACCTACCTCTAGTGTGACTTTTCTCTTATCTATAAAAAAAATCACACTAAAAAACATTGTGGGGGTGTCGGAGGGGGGCAAATAAGGTACCATTGGATATGTATCCAAAAATAAGTTTGGGTCGGTAATGGACAACTTTTCTGTAGGACCCTCCGTTTAGAACTTATTACAAAAGTTTACAAGAGTGGGGGTTAATGCGGTGGGAGATAATTCATGGGACCTTATGTTTGTGCATCATATTCAATAAATTTTTGAATAGAATATTAACAAGTGTATTTATGAAATTGAAAAATGAGTACTCTTTTTTTACTGAATTTTAAATGTACTAAGTGCAAACTCTAATTTTAAATTGTTGAAAAATTGTGAATTTCTTTATCTCCAATATCAGATTGTAGAATCATTTGCATATTTCACAAAAATATGAAATCATTTATGGATTTATAAATTTCTATTAAAATCTCATCTGAGATTTTGCAATAACGATAGGTAACATTGGAATGTATATTATACATAGAATAGAAATGCCTTACATTGCACGAAAATCATTATTCACTATAAATATTACGGTGGTTCGCTTTTTGTATGGGAGTTCAAAAAATTTCGATTTTGTTAGGTCCAAATGCATGTTTAATTGTAAGAATGTACCTAAAAACATTATTTTTAAGTTTTTGGTTCGAATTTATTAACATCTGACCACCTCATCACAAGCCAGTTGGATATTTGAGTTTGAGTGTTTGTGTTATTTCATCTTCTAAACCCTATATCTTTTGAATGCATTTACGAAACTTCAATTTTTTTGTTCATTATTCCAGGAATAAAGTGTGAAACTTTCTTCTATAGCAACGAATTCGGTAATATCTGTAGATCATGAGATAGACATTCGGAAATAAAGTCAAAAAAATGTCAAAAATCGATGATTTTTTTCAAATATTTTGTTTTTCTTTTCATCAATTTTAAAACGCATAAAAAAATGAGTGCATTCAATTATCTTCATATGTAATTAAACTTTGTAAATCCATTCAAATAGCTATAGGGCTTACAAGATTTAATAATACAAACACTCAAAAGATCAACTAACTTATGCTTATGCGCCAGTCAGATGTTTATAAATTCAAACAAAAAAAAATAAAAATAGTCTTTTTAGGTCCAATCACACCTGAAAATGTTTTTGTGTGTAACAAAATCAAAAATTTTGGGGGAACCGAATCACCCTAATATATATACCATAAGAAATATGAAGAAACTCGTAAATGACTGACTACGTGAAATCGATTTTTAATATTTTGAAATAGGAAATACTTGAATTATCTTGAATATATTATAAGTACCTATACCAGATTATATATACGTATCTATACACAAATTTATAACGTAAATACAGAACTCTCAGACTCACACTAATAATATTATATATATAGATATATATATATGCATTATCTACACTTTCTTCCGATTAATTTTCTTGCTTTTCGATCTCTAACACAATAATATATATATTACTATAAAATTTCTATAGAATAGAGAAGAGAATTTTGCTTTTTGTATCAATTAAAGAAAGTGAACTTTGAAGACAGAATGAAAATTTTCCATTAATAATACGTTTTATACGAAAACATTTCAGCATTACGAAATATGAATATATATATATTCTGTATATACATAGTTTAAATGCAATGCTAACACGCGTAACAGACAAATGCTTATTCTTGCTAGAAATTTGATTAAATTAACAGCTAATTATTGAGATAAATATAATTGGATTAAAAAAAAAGAAAATAATAATAAAAAAAAAAAAACCATCAACCAATTTTCGTATGTAGTTGGAGAATGTTAGACACTTTATTTCAATCTTTTCTGAATTGGTTTTCGATTTACGGGTACCTTCAGTGTGCACGTTTGTTTGTTTGTTTGTGTGTATGTGTGTTTGTTCCCCTCACCTATCTTTTAAAATAAATTTAATCCGTTTTGTAACTATTCAGTTGGCCGTGTTCAAATTTTAATTACCGTCAATATAAATAAGAAAATTAAAAAGAATGAAAACTGTCTGTGTGGCTCGTATATAGTTTCTATGTATGGGTGCACACCTTTTATAATGGTTTTAAAAGTAAATTTATGCACTTTAATAAATGCGATAAAGTTATCTATATTAAATTGAAAAACTTTTGACTTTATATGATAACAGAGTATTTAAACAAGAGAAAAAGCTGATATAAAATTCAATAGATTATTATTTGTCCTCAGGTCTCATCCCCATATAGAATCATTGTTTAGACGCTAGTCACCGACAAATTCAATGTTGGTTGGTAGAGATTTTTTTTTTGTTTTGCTTGTTGATGAAAGAGTGGAAGAGGAAATAATTATGCCACGTTTGAAAACAAAAAATAATTGTTTTTCAGGAAATTAACTTAGTTTATGGGGAACCTTGTATTTAGATGATGGTGGTAATGTCGCCTTATTCTATTGTTATAAATATTAAAATTAAGATCCCTTTGCGTAATATATATTGTTATTGTACTATTGAATTTTATTCTGTTAATAGCCCGACACTGATAGCAAGCGAAAATTAATCAATTCTTTTTGTCTAAAAGATATATAATTAAAGTTTGTTTAAATTTTATTATATATACAATATGGATAAATTTTATCGGGCTTGATTAATATATATTTTGATAAGAACATTAATTTCTATGAAAATTTTTTAAATTAAAAACAATGAAAAATAAACAATTCTAATATATTTTGTAATATATCTTATTATTATTACTAGTTTTGTTTTGTTTTGTTTTGCTTTCAAGGTAAATGTTTAAAACCCAAAATATTACTTAACTTTGAAATACTAATTAGATTTCGAAATTAATTTATAACCAAAAATATTCCATTTCAATAAAAGCGTCTAGAAAAAATTATTTTTGCCTTAAAACAAAAAGAAAATATGGTTATTGGGTGGTAAGATAAAAAAAAAAAGAAAAATCAAAATCGGCTAAACGTTCTATCAGCAATTATAAATAGTTTATTTTTCTAAGAAGAAAAAACATTCTACTTTTGCCTTCTTAGTTCACAAAATATAAATTATCTCTTGTTTCTTTTACTATATTTTGCTGCGTTTAATTGAATACACGAAGAGTTTACATTACTTATACTTTTGGTATCTTTGTCTGACAAAACGTTCTTTTTTTTTTTAAGGTTTCCCCAACTAAATAATTTTTTAGGTGTTGGCGCCATATATCTTAGCTGTACATATCAAACCATGTGTATATATTATATTTATATATATTACCTATAGAAATTTATTTATATATGAGTTTATAGCGCGTAGAAAAATACTTCTTATTTTTTTTTGTTCTCTCTTTTCTTATCAAATACAAAAAAGTTTGAATCCGCATATTGTATTTAATATACATAACATTAGCGTTTTTTTTTTTTTTCTTTTTATGTGTGAACTGTGCTGTATGAAATATTTATTATTTTTCGATATGGATGTGTAATATTAAAATAAAATTCTTGGAAAATAAATAACAAAATTTCAATGTTTTAGTAAAAGGCCATTTATTTCTATCTATACTTAGTTGCTAAAGAATTGTGTGCGGTTTATTACATTTATTATTTAAATAGTTTATATACAAAATGGCTTTTATTGAATAAAATAATTCTGAGTGAAATTTCATGTGTAAATGGCAGAACATGCAAAATAATCTATTTATATTATTATTCAATATTATTTTAATGCTTTTATAATTACAATTAATATTTCACCGATTTTCATTGAATTCAATAAAACCGATAAAAGCTACATATATTCTGTGTATAGTTTGATGATCAATCATTTAGCTTTTAGCTTAAATGCATTTTATAAGTTGATTTAAATTGTGAAAACAGAAATTAATATTGGTATTGGAAAATTTTGTTTAAAATTCATTCTCATTAGGTATTTTCAAAAGGAGCGATGAAATAAATTTGCGTTTTTTTTCTATTATGATATTTATTTATCATTATTTATTTATACACGTTACTCAGGAGACCAAATGCTACATAAAAAATGATGGTACCGGCAGTTCTGAAAAATTCGATCCGCTCTAATATACAGACTACTAACGGTAACGATATTCTAGAATATGATATTCGGGAATATCGAAAGTGTATTATGTATTATATTAAATCTGTACATAACAGACTACATAATCATAATTGGGAAAACATCGCCGCATACATATTTTTTGATTTTTTTTTTTTTACTTCCTATACGTTATATGTTTTTCTCGTTGTAGCACGAAAAGTATAAAGATGTCATAAGCTATATTTCAACCAAATAAATTATTTAATATCAAATCTATATTAATTAATTTTACGAACATATTACATCCATAATTAAATTTATTATCGAGAGAAAACTTTTCCTGCATAAAATACCATTATTATCAACAATGTTCACATATAATAATATTTTGCTGATGTCGATTTTATGTTCGAAATTTGATGTACTATTATTAGTTTAATACCTACCCACTATATATCAGCTATCCTATGCAAATAAAAAGCACATGTGTGTAGGTATAAATAATACACTAAAATATACAAAAAAAAAAAAATAGAGAAAAGACAAAAGTTATATTGAAAATATTCGAATTCATTCATAAGCATCACCATCAGTTAATATATTCCAACATAAAATGTTATTATTTGCAATAATATCCAAATGTTAAGAATTAAATGGACTGGTGGACTCGTTATTTCGATTCAGTATAGTAATAATATCTCAGATTATTACGATTTTTATTCATATCAAAAATGATTCGATGTTTATCGAATTTTGCCATTTTATGATCTTCTCTTATTTATTTATTTTATTTTATTTTATTTTAATGAAACAGCAGCTGACCATAACAAATTTATATAGATTTGTGGAAAAAAAAAATATATTTGATGATATGAATAAAGCATTTATAGAGATTAAGCAAAATACGAAATATTGATAGATTCTATTACTTATTTCACTTGTTAACAATTTTTTAATTTAATATTTCACTAGATAAAAAAATACTATAACAAAAACCAATTAATTGGTACACGACTTCATTTTTGTAAGAAATTAAAAAAAAAAATGTCGATGTTCCCAGGTTCAAAAAAAGTACATATATTTTCACAGAAATTTAATTCTGCGTCTTTTGGTATATTGACCATCAAAGTCCACCCAGCCACACCTGTGTTCCAACTTAATATGTAAAAAAAGTGCAAAAAAAAATCAGAAAATTGGGTCCCACGATCCAAAAACGGAATAGTTCAAAAAAAAAAATATATATTTTTTTGAAGAAAAAAAATTCTGCGTCTTTTGGTATATTGACCATCAAAATCCATCCACTGGCATCGGAGGAAAAAAATACAAAACTTGCCAAACCTATACTTGATTTTTTTCAAAAATTAAGTAAAACGAAACAAAATAGGTATAATTCAATTCTTAGATAAACATTTTGCAATAAGACGCTAAAATGCCCTTTCATCAATACTATTAAAAATCAAGTCTATCCCTTATCGCATGCAGTCCACCACCACCACTTACATCACCGCATTCATAATCGATACGTCACTCATTAAAGGGACATTCCAAAAATCAATTTCCCACATATTTATATTATTTTCGATATATGTACAAATAATGTATACGTTTCTTGTTCAAATTCAAGTTATCTCACATTAACATTTTTATTAGTAATTAAAGGTGATAACTGAATGAATAATATTAATCTAATGTATGTTATTTGCATCGTCTGAATTTGCGATTGTATACAAAATTGCTTGATTCAGCTGTGTACATTGTACAAGTATAAATATAATAATATTTATATAGAAATTGTGCGCATTTTGAAATAGCATTAATTAATAGGTACCACCTAAATGTTGAAATACATAGCATTCATATATACGGATCGATATAATATAATATGTGGCTAAGTAAATTGCAATATAACAAGTCAAAATTGGGTGTATGGTATGTTAATGTTATGGAGATAATAACGTACCCAGAGACAAGAGTACATATCTATTTGAATACCAGCTATATTTGAATCACTCTTACGAGTATGCATGAAATAGTTAGGTAATACAATTCTCATCTATTTAAATACAATTGAATACACTGTTAGAATTTCATTCTTTATGTAAAATTATTTAAAATTTTATTTATGATGTATTATTGTTGAAATGCAATGAAGAAACCATATTATTCTGTGTATCATTCAATACAGCAAGGCTGTGCCCGCTAATTTTCTTTTAATTTCATTTTTGGCCGATATATCAAGACCAGTACGATCTACAGTACTTAGATATTCGAATTATCTGTATTGAAAGACTGTGTCCGCTATATTTGTCGCTAGTTTTATTTTTGGGCAGTAGGTCTGGTAACGTTAACAGTTTCAAATGCCTAACTCATAAGAATACAATTAAAAACCCTGTTAGCGGCAAAAAAAAAATAGTAAAACTTCAATTTTTTGGCATGTTTAATTATAATCTTTTGAGCCTTTTATTAGCGTAGAGTTACCAGACCTACTACCTTTCCAAATCATGTGCCACCAATGCTGTATCTTATACTGTTCTCTAGATACTGACCATAAATGAAACTATCGACAAACGTAGTAGACACAGTCTAATTCGATAATAATACAGATAATTTGAATATCTAAGAGTTTATTTTGCATTTAAAATATACGAATATAAAACGATCAAGAACAAAATTCAATTTTCTTTTTAAAAATTTAAAAGCGCTAATACTTACAACATTTTATTATGCACGCATTTACTTTTAATTTTTATCAGGACTTGCTGAACAGTTATTTTTTTTTAAAAGAGGATCTTAATTTTTTACCGTTTCTACAAAGTACCGATACTTCAGTATAGCTATTTGTCTCTTAAAAGGGGTGTTAGAACAAATATTTTAGAATTCAAGAAACCAAGCATTTAAAGCAGTTATATTAAATTATTGTTAAAGCAAACCCCGATATTTATATATAACACATTAATTTTCTTCCATTGCGAAAAGTAATAACATTATCTCATTTCTATTTTGAAACCAAGTCATATTATCACGCTTTAATCTAATCACTTCCTTTCGTTTTCAGTTTCATTTATCCAAACACTTTTTAAATTATTTACAATATTTAAAATTCATATAAAACGCAGTTTTTTTTTTTGACATTTTCTAAAATTGTCTGCTTAACTTTTTATTAAAGTGTATTTCAAATTTAGAATTGTGTGCAAATACATTCAGTACACAGATATATTATTTGATAGCAGCCAACAATGAAATTAATTGTTCACCTCTGCAAACATATTATAATGTAAATTTATTGAATAAATTCGTAATTTGTTAATCTAATTGCTAATATCGTTTATATTCAAAAAAAAAACCGTAGAATAATTATATTCTAATTTTCGATAGAAATACAATAATACCAAAATAAATTGTAATACATTATATATATTTAAAAAAAAAAGACAAAACAAAACCAAAAAAAGTAGAATAAAGAATAAATGAGATAAAATTGAATGGCGCCAAATATATTCATTTATTTAAAAAATAAAATAAAAAATATAAATATATTATTTCATTTCATTTCAATCATATTAAAGAACAACTATATACACATCAAATACAAATAAATATATTATAAATATCTACAATAAATATTACGTATGCAAGTTGATTCATAAATTTGGAAATATTCTAAATATGTTGTTGTCTTGTATGTTCAAAAGATAAGAATTTTTATTTTATTTCGTATACAATTTTTTTTTTTTTTTGCTTCTTATTCTTTCTGTTAGAAATAATACGTGACCCTTTATCAGTTAAATTGTAAAGCGAAGTAATCTAACACTAAGCACCATTATTATTTACGTTTTAAGTACACATATATAGAATAAGATGGAGGTAAATTATATATTGTTACATATACGCTGTTAACATAAAATATGTTTAAGTATTTAAATTTTTACGGTTTGGATAGGTTCGGTGCATATAATAATAAATTTACAAGATATTATTACGATTTGTATAATATTCATATTAAATAAGATGATGGTACGGATACGTAAGTACTTACTACTTATATATGCGTAGCCTGTGTGTTCATATGAACTAAATGTGTCTCATATAATGCCATATAAGAATTTTGTGTGTATGATTCATTATTACCTCATTATCGCATATTAACACTTATGGTTATTTTTAGTCTTAATTAGTATACGGTTTATTTATATATATATATATATATAATATATATTTGTTTGTTTGTTTTTTTTTTTTTGTTTAAATATGTGCTTGGTGCCGTACAAAAGTACGTATTTTAGTTCACAAAATGAGTATATTGTGTTACATTTAGTAACATATCGCAAATCGATTTATTACATCGTTTTAATTTTTTCTATATACTATAAATCAGAGGATAAAATAAGCAAAAAAGCTGAGTGCAATATTTTGAAGAAAAAAAGTTTGTGTTTGTACCCAGCGGTGCTTGAGAGCTAAAAAGCTAAAAAAACAAAAAGGTCTTCAGTCTTTTTAAATACCGCGAAAAAAACCGCGCTGTATTGCAGATTTTGAGTCCAACGGCACTTTATTTTATCCCCTGCTCTAAATAACAAAACTCTAATAAAACTTGTTGACCAATTCAATTCTTTAATGCAAAAATTAATAATTTAAAAAAATCTGTACCTTAAAGATTAATAATATATTCATAATTTTTCGTTTTGCACCATATTTGTGGGTTGTTTTTCTTTTCTTTTTGATTTCTTAACTAATTTTTATTATCCAAATCAAAATCTAATTTATAAAAAAACTAAATCTTATCTACTTTACAAAGCTTGCATGATGGTAAGAAAAATTCATGCCGTCGTTGAACAAGTAGCTAGCAAATAAAAATATAGCGTAAGTATAATTATTATATATTCAGCAAATATAACAAACAAACAAAAAAATGTACTTATATCATCCATAGTACGCAGTCCATTCCATAACGAGCCCTGTGTAAAATTTCATGCAGCAAGTTGACTGTATATATAAATAATATCACAATTACATTTTGAATGATTAACCGTTTTGTACCGTGAAAGACATTAAGTAAGATTTATGAACACTTTTTTATTTTCTAACATATATATTTCCTCTTCTCTTGTTTGGTTGAATTATATTTTTTTTCTTGTTATTGTTGTTGTTGTATGAAATGAAAAGTATCATTATTATCATAAGAAGTATAATTGTATACAATTTTATAAAGTATATGAGATGAATGCCAAACCGACTTTAATTTCTTTCCTATTTTTTTTTTCTTTTTCGTTTTTTTAAGATTCATTATAAACTTAAAGTTGAAAGTAGTTATACGCATATTATTATTTTATATTTTATTTATTTATTTTTTTGCTTTATGAAAAACTTCAGCATTTGATTTGTAGTATAACCATTATTCAATAGTTATAATTTTTTTTTTTAGCCTGTATAAGACATCTGACACTTGTCACTGAAATATAGAAATAATATGAAATATCAATAATAATAATTACACGGCATACAATTATTTTACATACTTCACTACTTTTTTTCATATATAAATTAACTGGAATTTTGATGTTTTCTTTCTTATTATAATGACATTAAAAAACATAATTTTCATTTAATTTTTTAAATCTTTATATGCGTGTCGTCGGTGTAATTCAAATAAAATGGAATATTAAGTAATATAAAATATCATGACCAGAAAGAAAACGAGTATAAATTTAGAAAAAAAATCGAAAAAAAACCATGATGAAATATACATAGAAGCGTCTGATAATTCTCTAGACATGTAAAACATAATAATAATGATAATAATAAAAGAGTTTGTTGTTGGTTTTAGCTATGCTACAATGTAAATGATGGCAATAAAATAATAAACATGTATTTAACTTTGTTTTTATTATGACGAAAAGAATGAAATATAATAGTCTTTAGTGTTTTTATTTATTATTTAGAGAAAAAAACATAAAATAATGTAAATTACCATTTTGTTATATCGGAAATTTCGTAATTTTTTTTAAATGATATTTAAAGAAAAATTGCAATGATGCGGTGAGCAACCATCCATATTTCTCTTCATTATTTTTCCTTATATGCGTATAACTATATAGATAGTTGATCTTAATATTAAATTTGAATTGTCTTTAAAATTAATTAAATTATTTTAGTTATTTTCGATTATGAACTTAATATTAATCAAGCAAACATTAATATTTTTAACGATATAATAAAATTTAGATTTTAAAAAAGAATGAATGTTTACATAATTTTTATAGTTATATAATCAAACTTCCGTTCATTTAAAGTGCCTACTTAGGGAATTGGCTCTGCAATAAATTAAACGAAAATAAATTAACATTTCTTTTATTTTCTAGTTCTTTTTTTTTCTTTTCAAATACTAATTTCCGCACATAAACAACATAGCAATCCATTTCCAGTAAGAAAATAGAAAGAAAAAAAAAGAAAATACTGAATCTATACCAAAAAAAACAAATTTAGATTTAGAGCAGTGATTAGCATTGATTCTTTTTAATAAATGATTGAAGATTTAAAAGCTCTTTTGTGTGAAAAATGTCTCGTGTGCTATTTCACCAACCGCTAGTCCTGTTTGAATAATTATTTCTGTTTGATGATATATTTGGGAGTGTGATTGTGTGTGTAAGTGACTATTGTGTATTTATAGGTGAAATATATGCTTTAGCCCGTGCGCTAATATATTTCTATAGGTATTATAGGTATTTGTTACTTATTCGAAAAAGTAATGGTTTATCCTAAGCACAGTAGATTATGAGTTTATTCGTTTTAGTTAAAAGTTATAAGTATTTATCATTTGGCTTAGCAAACAATACATTGCTCATACTCACTCAGATGTATAGTTTTTGTATTGATAATTCATTTTCAGATGTGAAAATGAATTTCATTTGACTATAAATAAATCCGAAATATTATTTGATTTGGTTAAGTTTTACCAAAACTTTCGACATTACCCAATAACCTCGCCAATAACTTAAGATATATTCAAGATGATTTCTCATAAATTTGAAGTTAATGAGGTTTTTCGTAAAATATAACTTTGGTCTTTTTTTTTTGTTCATTTTTATTCTATCACGGCCACCTTCTCTTATCAATTTCAAATTGAAAACATAAAAATGTCAAAAAGTTTAGTGGTTCAAATCATTTAATATTATTAGCAGGGATGAACTTAGTTCCGTTTCTATTTTATACATATATACAAAAACAAATTATACATAAGCCTATAATGGTGCAATTATAACAAACATTATAATTAATTGAAAAACATATAGAACGTTAAGAAAATTATATAAATCATCCGCAATTTAACCATAAAATCTGAATAT
This sequence comes from Catotricha subobsoleta, assembly GCA_011634745.2. Classification (NCBI taxonomy): domain Eukaryota; kingdom Metazoa; phylum Arthropoda; class Insecta; order Diptera; family Cecidomyiidae; genus Catotricha; species Catotricha subobsoleta. Next base: position 11,743 of record JAABKK020033902.1, read on the forward strand.
ATGCCTAACAGCCTAACGTATTTCTATGATACATATTCATTATTCATCCATATCTCAAAAGCAATTAATTTAAGCTCCCATGATACAAGAGAGTTTCTTTACATATTATTATTATTATTATTATTATTATTATGGTTCGCGTAGCGCACATAATAAAAGAAAATAAAAAAAAAAAAAACTTTTGAATAGGCCCACTGTGAACACTTGCATGATGGCTACATTACATTCGGCCATAATATTCACTTATCAGTTTGTCACGATTGAGTTAACAATTTTCGAGCAAATTTAAAGGTCGTTTATAAAACTAGGGCTTTCCATATCATATATTGCAATATAATCAAGCTTACAATATTATTATTATCATTTTATGTACCGAATTAAAACTCGAAAGAGGCTATCATAAAAAATATGTTTCCCTTTTGCGTTTAAAATATATAATATGGATGGATGTGTTGTTTATGTTACTATAAAATGTTCTGCGACAGAAAATATGCACAATAAAACCACTTGAAAATTTATAAACATCATTAAATTGTATTACAGGAATTAATAAATATTATTTTAGGAAAGATCTAATTAAATAATTATGCTTCTAATAAAATTTCAAAATAACAATGCCGTTCGATTCTATTTGATACTATTTCTAAGAGATCTACATTTTATGGTGTTATTTTTTCGAACAATCTTTTGAAGCCGGAAAACGAAGGCGGGCGACAAAGCTGTACTGAAGATTACGAAAGCATGAAATCCGTATTTTGTGGCTTGGTTAGTAAAGAACTATGATAAAATCATAGTTTTTCTCTATAAAGCCTGATATACCAAAAAATATTGTTAGGTTTGTTGGAGTGTAGATATTTGGGTGGTAGGATTTTGAAGCAATTTACATTAGTATTTTGATTCGTTGCAAATAGAGTGCTGCTGATGTTACATTAAAGTAACGAAATGCATTCGTTTAATTCTGAGTGAAAACAATTTAATGGTGGTTTCTTTTACAACTTAAGTTGTGTTTTAAATTCAAATTTAGTTTTCACGGTACGTTCATACAAAAAAGAAATTTAAGTACGAAGGTGTAGTTTTAATTATCCCAAAAATGTTCGCTTTTTATTTTAATTTATTTAAAAGTAATGAACTAATTTCTGTTGTATCAGATTAAGGTGTTTTTGTTTTGTTTTGTGTCATTGTCATATTACTGGTGCCGTTGTTTAGGCTTAAATATTTATTTAATATATTTACTTAAAATATTCTACGAGAAGAATCTTAAATGAATTTGAATCTTGATTTTTTTTTTACTATACAGGATGTCCCAGAATGAGTAGCCCAAACTTCGGGGGTGTATTTCTGGGGTTATTCTAAGCAAAAAAAAGTATGGGGGGGGGTCGGAAATTAAACGTTTTCGAGTTATAGCGGTTTGAAGTTTGTATGTTTATGAGGTCGCAGATTAAATCACTGAAATGGTCATAACTCGTCTAAACATAAACCGATTTAGATGATTCTAGTTGCGTTGAACATGCGAATAGCAGCGTAGATCAGAATCAGAATCAGAATCATCTGCTATTCGCATGTTTGTCAAGCTATTACTCGGAAATTATGCATCGTAGCGAAAAAAATAATAACACAATTATTGTACGAAATCACGCGTAGAATTAGAATCAATAATAAAAAAAACATTAATAAGCAATCTTTTTGAGAAAAATTGAATTTTATCAAAATGTATTGTGTTTTTGGACAAATTTTTGATTTTGACGAACGATAACTCAAAAAAGATGGGGAATGACTATTTACCACCCAAAAAGCACTCAAAAGGGTGATACTTAATTTTATTTTATAAATTTTCTCTTTGTGAAAAAGCTATGTAAAGTAAAATAAACTATTTTCTCTTTTTGCCAGAAACTTCATATGGCTATATTAGTTTTATTGATATCATTATTTCCCCCGCTAGGGCTTCTTTTGCAAAATAAAAAATATTAATTTCACTTTTGTATCACCCTTTTTGGCTGGTAAGTAATCACTGCCCAAAAGATGCAGCATAGAGTAAAAAGAGTGTTCATGTTAATTATAGTCTCAACTAATTATGGGACACCCTGTATATTAATGAATTATGAAGTAAACATTACAAACTTTATAAAAAATTTAGATGAAAAAATAATATCTACACTAGACTATGAAGAGTATATGAACTATGAAGTCGAAATTTACTTAAAAATTTCCCTATAAATAAACTCTTTTTACTGATTACGAAAGCAGTCGACTTTAAAGTAGAAAATTAGTGAAAGTTCACCAAAATAAGTAACATTTATCTTGGTATCATTTATTTGGTATGAAGAAATTTATTATTTTTAGTTTGGTAAAATTACATGAATTTACACATAATTGCAATTTGAAGTAGAAATTTCTGGCAACCAAAAAGTAGCAAATGACCAAAAAAAAAAAAGAAGAAATTTCAACATAATTTACATAGGTATATTCCGACTACGCATTAGGTAATTTCTACTTTAAAATTAAAAAATTAAGTAATAAATTCAAATGTAAAGTATATTTTTATAATACTTTAAAGTAAATGCAAATTTTTCCATTTTAAATAATTGCGAATCAACTAAAATTATTTCTAAAATTCTAGATGCAAAATTTTAAATAATAGTAACATATTTACTAAGGGTATTTTGGCATTTCTTGTTGTGTTTTACTACTTTTGTGGGTGAATAACTCGCCGATCTGTAGCGGTTTTTGGTTCGTGAAATCTAAAAATGGGTTGCAATCTCCTAAAAAAAAAACTTATTCTGATTTTCTTTGGATATAGTGAATGAATTAAAACTAAATCCTATAGATTTCTAAGCGGTAGAGATTCTGCGGCTACCGTTAATTAGAGTAAGTTTAGAGTAAATTTCGTGTCAATGGTATAATCGCTATCGGACTTATTCATTACTCAATTTAGCTAGTTCAGTTGTTCAGTAAAAGATTTTCGATGGTGAAGAAGTTTTAATACATTTTAATTATTATGACTCACTCAATACATAAAATATAGAACTATTTAGGTTATGTGCAGTTTTAATGTAAAATAATAATAATAATAATAATAATAATAATAATAATAATAATAATAATAATAATAATAATAATAATAATGATAAT
>JAABKK020033912.1:0-14870 GCA_011634745.2 Catotricha subobsoleta
AAATTTTTCTACTTATTCAAAATGGCGGCGATTTAGCTTGTAATTATGCATAAAAATTATGAATTGAGAAACGGCCTTATATCGTAAATAAACGAATACACTCAAAATAAATTACGTATTTACGAATTAGCTTGTCAAACAAACAAAAAATAGAAGAAAAAAAGCCGATGGCTTCTTATTACTACAAAATTGTTTGTAAAATTTCTATAAAATTAAATAAAAACAATAATTAAAAAATGGTATCAACGCGAGGTGTAAAATGTAAATTTATTATCGGTGAGAAGGTTTTATGCTATGAACCGGATTTAACAAAAGCCAAAGTGCTTTACGATTCGAAGGTATCGAATTTTACAGTTATGAAATTATCAAATACGCATTTCGCCATAGAACTAATTATATGAAAACTGTCATGTTTTGCATGTTTGTTATTTTTTGTTTATAATCATTTTCTGCTATGGTTTATCATAATTTTAACTAATTTTATATTAGGTTATGGACATAATTGAGGGAAAAGATAAAAGAGGAAAGCGAATTATTGAATACTTAATACATTTTCAAGGTAAGTGTAAATATTATTTTAGCAATTAAGGTTCTAATGAAACGGCGACATAAATAAACAGTAAAATATAATGTTTTTAACAAAAGTAGAGTAGATATGAAGTAGAAGTTTTAAAAAAATAAAATAAATTTTGTATTTGAAGCGCATACCAACAAAGTAAGCCAAATTTAGTTTTTATTCCCAATTTCACCCAATCTTAAACCGGTACCGCTACAACTTATTGATGTTCTAGACTTTTGCTTATCTGGAGTTTTGTACAAAGTCCTAGAATATCAAAAGCGCATAGCTGTAGCTGTAGCTATTGACCAAACTTAGAGTGAAAACTAAATGTAAGGGCAGGCGCTTCATTTTGTTCATTTGTATTTCAATTATAATTGTTTTGTGGGTGCTTTAATCAAAATTCAAAATTTGCTTGAAATATCATAGGTTGGAATTCATCTTGGGATAGAAGAGTTAATGAAGATTTTGTTCTTAAAGACACCGATAAAAATAGGCAATTGCAAAGAGATTTAGCGGAAAAGTCACAGTTACAAATGTAAATTTAAAGTTTATTTGATCAGCAAAATAGAGTTTATTGAATTTGTCTCTGAACCTATTTATTTATTATGATTCTTTTATTTCTAAATTCAGTGGAGCGTATTTATATCGAAAGGAACGAAAAAAGAGAAGCCGTATAATGAGCGGATCCAGTTTGTCTGACACAAAAATACCTTGCAGGGCATCATCAGATGATGGCAGTTCATGTTGCAGCGTTACAGGTAGTGCTGTTCCTGATGAAGTTGATTTTACAGAAGGTACGCTTGTAACATCACCTAAGTATTAGATTTAAATTTATAAAACGGAAATATTTGATTTATATGTTTTAGTACCACATTTAGATGTTGAATCAGAATCGTGCAGCAGTTCTGTAGAAAGTGCTACCGAAGACGATCGTGTTGCATTACAAATTAGTGAAAGATTAAAAAGTTTTCTGGAATTTGATTTCAATATGATTACGAAAAATGATAAATTGGTAAACTTACCAGCGAAAATACCAGTGGTTACAATTTTAGAGAATTTCGTAAAATACTATTCGATCAAATCGATTTGTGGACCAATTCATAATGATGCACCACGACGACGGAATAGTTCAGCGAAAGTTGAAAAACGTGAAAAGGATTATGATAAACTTAAAACCAGGTATTTATTTAATTTTTAATTTAATTTTTTTTTTTTATTATCTCGATTTAATGCCACTGTCTTAATTATTTCTTTAATTTTGATTTTAAATTCAACAGCATTAATTTACGCAAAGAAGTTGCCGATGGCTTACGCATTTATTTTGATTTTTTACTCAAAGACTATTTATTGTACAAACAAGAAAAAGAGCAAGCAAACACATTGTTGTCAGCAGAAAATTTAAAAAATTTCACCTACATTGCATCGGAACAACAGTGAGTACAATTTACATATTGACAGCAATCAATTATGATATGATTATTTATTGGGTAACAAAAAAAATAATAAAAATATATTTCAGATCGCTTGATGTAATGCTGTCACTAAAACAAGGAACGCCAAATACACCATTTGGCTCAGCATCTGATACTGGATCTGAGTCTCATTCACAACAACAAAATTCACTAGAAACACCTTCATTTGATGAGAATTTATCAAGACGTCGTTTACGCTCATATAAAACGGCAGAAGAAAATGAATTTTTTTTCGACTTTTCAACAAAACAAGCAGAAAGTATTGGCCATTCAAGGTGAATTATTTTTTACTTTTTTAAATGGATATTCGTTTTATTTTCAATTGATATTCTATATTTTAACTTGAAGCAGTATAGCAAGTACTAGCTCTGGTGGTTCAACACCCCATCATCATGGAGCTCAAATGTCAAGCATAAATCTGCTCAGAAATCTATTACCAATGAATTTGGCAATTACATCGAAAACTAGAGAAATGTTACAAAACATTTTATCATGGCAAATACTTCCATCTGATGCTCCAGCTGAACCATCCATGATTTATGGATCTGTGCATTTGGGCAGACTCATCGGTATGCATTATATTGATTTATATACGATTCACATTCATAGAATATTCAATTTATTTTAATTAAAATTTCTATTTTTTGTGTGCAGTTAAGTTACCAGATTTTTTAAATGCAATTTCTATGCCTGATGAAAAACTTAAGCTTTTGTTACAATATTTGGATGGATTTATTGAGTGAGTTCAATTTAAGCCTACTTTTAATTTTTTTTTTATTTTAAATTTAGTATCGGTCAGTTCAATCCGCCTAATGCAAAAAAATTGCAAAAATTCTGTTGTCTAATGAGCATATTCCAAATTCTAGATACCTAGAAACGCATAAGGAATGGTTCGGTGAACATCAATACAAAGATGCATTTTCAAGGGAACAGATGACGTTTTCTCCTCCAACATCTTTACTTAACAACGAAATTGAAATTAAAAGTGAAAAGTAAAACAATTAATTTGAGTATATTTTTTTTTTTTAACAATTTTATTTTATTTTATCGTTTTGTTTTCTGTGTGTAATGTGTATATATATATAAAAAAAAAAAAGTAGTTATTTGTGTTATTTGAATTAGAAATTTATCGAATTTAATTTAATTTAATTTTTTTTTTGTTGTTGTTGATATTACATAATATTAAATTTTTTGTGCACATTTTTCATTGTAATTAATATTAAAATAATATTTGTTAAATTCATCTTCAAACAATTAAAGCATTGATTCATTCTTATTTATTTTTGAAAATGCAACAAAAGACTACATAATATTTTCGTTCGATGCTCGGCAAATTCAATCAGATCATTTCATTCAAATGAAATTTATTATTATTTTTTTAACCAGCACAAATTAGCTTTTATTTTTTTTTAAGTTGAATTGTATTTTGTAACCATTGAAAACAAGTATGCCATAATACCAATGTTGGAAACAGATATCACTTTCTCGATGATCTTGCATATTTTCCTCAGATCATTACGTCAATAAAGATGATCAATTCCTGTTTTTGAGAAAATGGTCTACACAAAATAGATCCGATAATTTATTTTTCAAATCGATTTAATGCCTATTTTTAGATCATTCATAAATCAAATTTCGATGTGTTACCCAACACTGCACTATGTATAATAAGTATGCCAAACAGAGATGGACGTACTTAAGTTGGTTTATAATTATTGTACTTTAAGTACATATTTTGATACTCTTATCTATTTGTAAAAGCACACTTTCATAAGTACCAATGTACTGCTACTGTACGTACTTTTATTGGTGCACACTTAGCTGAAAAGTACTTGAAAAACTGTACGTACCTGCAGTTGATATCAAGTACACCTAGACAAGTACTTAAAGTAGCAGTACTTCATACAATATGAAAGTACTTTCACAACAGGTTTATATCTGCTATGTATTTAAAATAAAATATTTCAAACACCAAGTACTTAAGTACGTGCATCCGTGATGGCCAACGTTTAACGCTTAATGATATGCTTTATACCAACATTTACTTTGAATATACGACAATCCATTTTCCATCGCTGTTGCTTCTTAAAGCCAACAAACCAATTTCTTAGTACCATTAAATAAAAAATAAATGACAATTATTCCAAATTCATTATACACAAAAAATGTAGCTGAACAAATAAATCAATGCTTTAAAATACATTTGAAAACTTTTAAAACTAGAAATTAACTACCTACAAGTTATTACACAAATATTATTAATAGAATTTTTTTTTTTTTATTTTTTTTTAATTTAATAAAAACAATTATAAATTTACTATTTTTTTTTTTTTTTTATTTATAAGTAAAAAATTGGTTAGCAATACCTAAATAATTATTTAAACTAAAGTGAGTTAATTCTTTGTTTAGTACGTTTTAGTACTGTTAGTTTTGGTACATAATTTGAGTAAAATAAATGGTATTTTTAAGAAAATAAATCAATGTTTTTTTTTTTTTAGTAATAATAATATTAAATTTAACTAAATTCAAACAATTTAAAGCTAAATTAATGATAAGAAAAAAGAAATTATATTTATTATTATGATAATTATATAGATTTGGAAAAGAAATACAACACATTTCAAATACTTATAAGAAATATTTTGCTAGCATTTGAAAATTCTATACCGGACTAAACATTTTTGTTTTGAATAAATCAATTTCTGGAGAGAAAAAAAATGAAGAAAATGTTAAATTCGTGTGTACGACCGTAAATTATTGGTATTTTTAATGGAAATATTTCCATTTTCTATCGATTGAAATAAAAACAAAACTTCTAAGTATTGATTATCAAAATTTATCAATATATAATTTGATTATCGAGAAACATGAGATTTGTTGAATACAATTCATTCTGAGATTTTAAATGTGACCATTCGTTGCTAACGTCTTTTAATCAGGATTTAAATTCTTTAGCTTGTGATTAAATTAAAAGTTGGGAAACAATTTATGAAAACTCATTCGTGACAGAGAAATTCCGATTTATAAGGTAAGTGCACCATACGGGACAGACTCTCTCGTAGGGTGTCGTCCATATATCGGAATGTCTTCATCATGAATTAGTTTTCTTAAAATGTTTCCCTATTTTTGATTTAATTACAAATTAAAAACTAAGAGAACTACCAAAAACTATGAAAATCATTCATGCTGTTTATTTAAATATATTTTTTTGTATTATCTTTTTCAATTTTTATAGGTACAAGCACTATCGTGCAAAAAAAAAAAGACAAATTATTATCTGTAGTTATTATATATTAATTTGCCAATATTCGAAACCGGTTTTAACGACAAAATGTTATTCTAATTTTAATCTAATTTCGTTTCTAATTGAGTCAAAACTTAATGACATGACAAGCAAAAAGTCAAATAAAAAATTGTCGTGTCTGATCAATGTTTATCTTTTTGTCTGCATTAAATTATTATTGAATATTAATATTTCTCACTTCAACCAACATTATAAGTAGTTTTGAATCGAAGATTTCAACTGTAATAATAAAATTAATTTAAATAGTAGGTATATTGTGTATTAATTAATTCAATAAACTATCAAGGTAGCGAAATGGCAAATCGTAAAACTCAATTGATTTTGACTGGGCCACCTGGTAAGTAAAGCATGTTTGATTTATATATTTTCACAATATATTTCTTCTGATAATCATTCTTATTAGGTATTGGAAAGACTACAGTAATTCAAAGAATTTGCAATGAATTGAAAAAAGATGGTAATAACCTGATCAGAGGCTTTTACACAAGAGAGATTCGTTTAACAACTGGACAACGAACTGGATTTGAAATTGTTACGGTTGACGACAGTCAAATTGCTTTACTCAGTAGTATTGGGTGAGATTTCAAATTATCCATTACTTTTAAATTATTTGACAAATGTATTCAATTGTTTACATTGCAGTTCTAAAAGTATCAAACGTGTGGGACAATATGGTGTTGAAATTGAAGAGTTTGAAAAAGTTGCGCTTTCACAGTTCCATGAAATTGTAAGTTTCATTTTGAATTTTCTTCATTTAATTTTTTTTTATAGTAAAACTGAGTAAAAACACATTTTTTGTAGGCTTGCGATACAATTTTGGTAATTGATGAAATCGGTAAAATGGAGCTTTTTAGTGAAAAATTTAAATCTGCCGTATTGGCTGCTGTAAGAAGAACTAACTTGATTATATTAGCTACAATTCCGATACAAAAAGGAAAACCAATCGAATTTGTTGAACATATTCGAAATCATCCAAAGACCGAAATTTTTACTGTAAATTTCAGACATTTTTAAGTTAAAATTTAAAAATATAAACGATTTTTTTTTTGTTTATTTTGTTATAGGTAAATAAAACAAATCGAAACCAGTTGGTTACAGAAATTGTGGAAAAGATCATAAATTTGAAAAAATGATTTATAAAGAATATCCAATTCTTTCTATATGCTCACAACATTATATTGCTACACTTCGATTATTCCAATTATAACGTCTATCTATAACTTCACTATTAAGACTAAGGCACTAGGAATTTTGATTGAAATGATTTAAATTAGAAAAAATCTATAATTCGTGAGCTAAGCGTAAATTGATTGCAATAAAAATTACTTTGTATTGTTGTCTAGTTCATTTTTCTGGCTTTTATATTAAATAAAAACTGATTTTGATTTAATTAAAATGGCAAGTTATATGAACTATTTAGCTAACCATTTCTGTTTTGTTTTTTTTTTATAAGTACTGAATTCTAAGAGAAAAGTGCGTATCGATTTTTTTTGTGACATTAAAAATATAATTTCTACAAAGTACAAAATATACTTAATTCGAATTCTGTTAATTTTAATACGTTGCGAATAACTTTGATATTGAATTATTAAGGGTATTCATGAAACGTGTTAAAGTCTAACAAACGCGTTAAAGTTTAACAATCGTTAAAAATTCACATGAATTTTGACAGATTGTAGTACAATTGTTAAACTTTAACACATTTGTTAGACTCTAACGCATTTGTTAGACTTTAATACGTTTCATGAATACCCTTATTATGTATGAATTGGTATGTATATTAGATTTTTATTTTCCTTTACTTCCAGATGACATTTTAGTTGCACTAGCAGCAGTTGGTCTCATAAAATTACTGACACGTGATGTTTTTGATGCTATACCATTTGCTAAATTTGTTAAACGAGTTGATGGTGTATTTCTAATGGCACTAGCTGTAATATTGCTGTTACTCGTTGACGATGAATTACTGTGACTTGAATTCGATACAGCATTTCGAAATGTTGGTCTCGATTGTGATGGCGACGATTGATTTTCTTTAAAACTTGTACTCAATATAACCGGTGTATTTGTTATATTCGTTGGTGTAGTAGTTTTGTTTTGTACTCGACGTATGGATGGACCGATACTAGAACCACTTGAGCTACTTCTACTGGCTGGAGTTCTAGCTGATACATTTCTGGTTATTGTTTTTGCATTTGAGCTAGATGTGTTATGTAATGTTAATGGTTTTTTGTATATAGATTTATCTAATGCTGTTGTTCGTGGTGTTTTGAGCGGAACATTTCGAACAGTATTTGTTGACGCTGAACTATTCAAAGATGATCGTGAACTACGTAGACTTGTTCGTGAACTACTTCGTTCTACATCACGTTTATTTGTATTACTTTGTAAATCAGTTTTTCTTAGAGAATTTGTTCGTCTTGGTATTACACTTCTTATTGGTGGAGCTGCAGTTGATATTCGTAGTGATCGGCTTCTTTCCAAACTTTGACGATTTCGTTCGAGCAAATTTTGTACAGCAGATTTTGGTATTATTCGTTTTTTCGATGGTGTTTCACTGCTTGCAACAGTTGCTGTACTGTCAGATGATGTCATTCTTAATGCTTTTGTTCTTTTGGTTCCCTTGCTGTCCGTTTGATCATTACACGACGATGTACTATCCTTTCCATGCGATGGTGTATCAGAAACTAGGCTTTGGGTCTCTTCAAAGCCTTCATCGTTTAGTTCATGATTAGCTACTTTTAATGGAATTATTTTATCTTTAACAACAATTTCTCTTGGTGGACTCCAAATTCTATCTGGTGCTTCGGTTGGTGATTTAAGATTACGTATTGCTTCTCTAACATCTTCTTGATTAATAGAACTTAAATTTCTTCCTACTTTACCAACTCTGGACAGAACATTGGAAGAATTTTTTATGCTGGAATCGTCAGCTTTGTTTAAAGAACTAAGTCGCCAATGATTAAGGCGATCATCTTTGTTTTCAATTTTATCAGGTGTTACAATATTATCGAGACGTATATTACTGCTTTGTGATTTTGATTTTGGAATTATAGTGTCCGATGGTGATGGTAGATCTGGTGATGTATCTGTGCGCTCTTCATTGCCGCTGCTGTAATCTGTTGGTCGTCGGTAGCGTCTTGTTCTTCTTGCTGCCGAATATCTATCGAATTGACCATCGCCTAATATTTCTGATTCTATTGGATTAGTAGCTATTTGAATTTTTTGTTGATGTTCATCATTAACTTTTTCGTTTCGTCCATTATTTTCATCAACAGTTCGCCGATGAAGAGGGCGAGGCGTTTGCAATTTTCTGCATGGATTTGCAATTGTTTTGTTCTCTGTACAAATATTTCTTCTAGTTGTTGGTGGTGTTTCAATATTATCCGAATCGATTTCAATTTTATTATTTGTCAAATCATCATCTATAATTGGACGACGAACCCTTTTTGGAACATTTGGTGTAGTTAAGCTTATATCACTTACAGAAGCTGTAGACTTTGGTGATTTTGGTTCTGAAATAGTTGGACGGATATATATGGAATGTTGATCACTTGTTATTGCAACCGAATTTTCATTATCATTCTTTTCAATTAAATGTCCGTGGTCTGGAGAGTCTGATGCTCGACGTATGTATATTTGCAATCTATCACTAGATGGTCGTTCTCCCAATTGCTGAATAACACTCTTGCGCCTATCTTCCTCTATGATCGATTGTAGTTGTGTATTTGGTGAAGCATTTATAGATGACATATCACGTGATTTTGGTCGAACTGGTCGATGATTGTATTCGATTTCTTCCGTACTATTTGGAACGTTTAAATTTGATTTTCGCCATACTGATTTATCTCTGGAACGTGATTGAGCATCTTCAATTGCTTCAATGGTGCCAACTATGTCTGTTTTTTCTAAGGTTGTGGATGGTTTCCAATCCGGATATACACGCTTGTATGTATCTGATGTTGAAGTTGGAGTTCCCGATGTTGTTGCTGGTTTCTCCTCTGGAAGAGGGTCGAGTTTACTTCGTTCGTTTTCTACGCAATAGAAATTAATACTTAATAAAACTTTTACGGATACAAAAAAACTGTTTTCAATATTATACCTGAATCGTTTTCAAACGATCGTCTATTACCCGCCAAACGTCTAGCTCTACGTTTGTAATCTTCATTTTGTTTTTCATCTTGTTCGTTTGCTTGCAGCCATGATTCAATTTTTTGTCGCCATTCCCTAGAAATTCTACTTTGTTTTGGTTTTTCAAGTAAAGAGAAATAAAATAATGAAAATATTATAAATTTTTTTTACAAAGAAACTTTAAATTTGTTGCCCCAAATTGTTAGTGCCAATTTTAATTTTCCAATTAATTTTCACTTTTAAAATATTTCGTTTAAATTTGAAAATTTAAAATAATTAGTTTTTGTAATTTTGTTAATTTAAATCATTTCACCATCATTTTTAAAATGTTCCTTTTTATGTAAAATAGAATTATAATAGTTTATTATTATTATTATAAATATGTATAAGAGGGCGGAGACTAACACAACCCTGCTCCAATATCAGAAATTCAAATGCATGCAATAGACTCAATTGACTATGTCTCAAAAACTATATTTTAATTTCTGATATTATTCAAACCCACTTAAGTTTATCGCATTGAGCGAATACTCTCACATACCTAGGTCTGGCTTCTTCCGCGGGTAATGGATTTGTTTCAACTATTGGTGAAGGTGAACTTGGTCGTTCACGATCCACACCAAAATCAATATTCAATAAATCTGGACGCTTTTTACTGTTACTTCCTGATCTAGCTCGTCGTGCCCATGATCGATCTGAATTTAAAGAAGTGATTAGTAAAACTATTTAATTGTCAATTTAATAAAATAGTTTCTCTCTTACCTAAACTTCCATATGATGATGGTTTTCGTTCTCTTGATCCATTATCATGACCAGATGTTCTTAAAAAGTCCATTAAACTGTTATCATCTTCTTCTGAAAGAACTCGACTTCTACGTCTTCTTAAACTACCAGTTGGTGTAATGTCTGAAAGTTTATAGAAAAGAGAGTTTTATCTATTTTGACTTATTTTACCATCAAGATTGCGTGTTTCCATTGAAAAACTATTAACCTGGTGAAAATCCATCGTCTCTATTTTGTAATGTGGATTCGCCATTGCTGTTAAATGATCCCATTCGTCGTCGCGTCATAGCTGGACTAGCTCTCATATCAAATTGCGATGGATCTAACAATAAACTATTATCTGAATCAGATACCGGTGTTCCCGCTTGACTAGTTTGTCGAGCACGTTTAGCCAATTGTTCTTCACGTAATTTACGACGAATTGTTGCTTGTTCTTCTTGCAAACGTCTTCGTTCATTTTCGCTAACAGCTTGCTTAAATTTCTCACAAAAGTTATGAAATATTTTAAAGCATTCTTCCAGCTTAAAGTTTCCTATAAATGTGAGGAATTTTTCAATATTAGTGTATGTTAACATAGTGCTTTTATTTATGTGTTTCTACCTGGATCTTCACAGAAAAAATCAGATAACTGCAAACGAATCGCTTCAACTTCTTTCATGCCGCGCTGTAACATTCCAACTTCACGTTCAGCCACTTGAATAAATTCGGTCATTTGATTTTTAACATCTGGTTCGGTTGTTGGAAGTTCAATTTGTCGTTTAATTTTAATAATACGGGCATCAAGTGCATTCATTTCGTTGCTGATTTGTTCAACTGTTGTTCTATTTACAAAATTTCAATAAATTCATATGAATGAGTGAATAAAAAACAAAAGTTAAAATTATAAATTTGAATTTATTTAAATGTATTTCATGGCTGTCAACGTAACGGTACAACAGTTGAAGCTAAATCGATGTCTAAATAATGACTTTATGACAAAAGAAAAATATTTTTTTGTTTTCTCTTCAAATTTAAATGAAAATACAGTCTATTTATATAAAACAATGTGTTGAAAATTGTGTCACATTTTCGATATAAATACTCAATTTACTTTTGTAGACGAAATAAACAGTTTATTGTATTAAGACTAATCTACTATTTACAACTGAAAGTAGTCTCATAAATATCTTTCAAGGTTTCATTTTCATTTTAAACTAAGGTTATTTGCATGATTTGTGAGATATCCAAACAAATGAGATAGCCGCACAAATATTAAATAAACTATCAGTAATATATAACTACTTACTTGGAAGCATTTTCTAAAGTAGTCAGTTTTTCTGGAAATGTTAAAAGTTCTCGATTTCGTTTTTCCGCTTGTAATGCAACAAAATGTATTAAATTCATTCCTGGCTTATTAGCACGTATATCAGTCAACTTCTGCAGTGATGATAATTTAACACCAACCGCATTGCCAGCATAGCCACCAGCATTTAAAAAATTACCGGCTACAACGACCATATACAATACTTCACGTAGTAGTATGTTGTTCATCAAATCTAAATTTTTGTTTCATAAAAATAATTTATTCATTTTAAATTAATACCAAAGAAAATAAATTGTTATTGCAAAATTACCATCTCCAGCAAAGACCATGGCATTTATACATGGTTCTAAGTAGCTCATATTTGCAGCAAATTCCTCTTTCAATAACATACATTCAATTCTTAATTTATAGCTTTAAAAAAAAAGATAAGAAAAATCCATTAAAACGTCTTCTTAAAAACTTTTACGATGAAGTGCAATTACTTGGAAACTTGAACCAATTGTAACAAAAACTTTTCAGCATTTCCTAATCGTTGTTTATCTCCATCAAAAGTTTTTAGCATATCCAATTCATCGACCTCTGGAAGTATTTTGAGAAGGCCACGAAGTTTCTCTGCACCAATATCATCATGATCACCATCTTTAATAAGTTGAATAATATCATCGTTTGAGCTAAAATATTAAATGAGAAAATTATGTATATCTTTGGTTTTGATTCATTTTATATACTATTGCTATCAAATACTTACGTTCTAAATTGTTTTAAAAATATATTAATATTTAAGCTACGCTTTCCATCAAGGAGTACAATCTAAAAATGAATAAAACGTGAATAAAACGTAAATAAAAGAAAATTAAGTTTTTGCGTCAATTTTAATTCGTTAAATATACCTCTGAATTTTCTTTTCTTGATTTTCTGTCCAAAGTATCACCAGACGAACCACCACAATTATTATTATCGCGTCCCATTTTTGGTGATCCCTGAGTATTAGTAGCCTGTTGACAAAACAATCCTTCCATTTCACCCCAATCCAATTCAGTCATTGGACTATTTTGATGTGAATTAGCAACAATTGTCCAAATATTATGTTTTCCCATAACTTTATTTGGTGGAATCTTATTCCAATTGATAGTTTTCATTTTTGCTCTGGGCACTGGTGTCTCTTGCTGCGGTAGCAATTTAGCTGGATCAATATCAGGTGTTTTTGGTCGGGATGCTAATGTATTGTTAAAATTTTTGGTTGAACTAGGAGGTGGTGGTGCTGGTGGAGCATTACTAAATGAATTTGAAAAATTACTTCCAGCCATTGGTGGTGGAGGGGGTGGCGGTATATTACAGCTACCAGGAGGAAGTGGTGGTGGCAATGGCGGTGCTGGACCATCAACAAATGATATCGATGATAATTGTGATGAAATCAGAGGTAAAATTGGTGTGGTTGGTGCTAATGATTGTTTTCGATTTGGACTAGAATTATCACCACGACAATGAGGACATGTAAATTTCTGTACACTTGGTGCACGTAATAGACGAGTTGAATCCTCACGATTTTCTAAGAGTGTTGCACGATGCACTAATGTTTCAGCTGTATCCCAGATTATATCACTGATTGCTTCCTTTGAATCGATTCGTAATAAATGTTGCAAAATACTTAGAAATGGTATTTCTTGCGGTGTATCGGCAACCTATGATGAAACAATTGTTGCGATAGTAATAATTAAGGTCAAAGTGATTATGATATAATTTTATGATAATATACCTGTCGCAATATGGCATAAAAGACATCAAGATGGGAACTTAGATTTATACCATCTGGCCCTTGTAGGCTTTGTGCTTCGTCGCATTCTCGTTGTTCATCAAATACATCAAGTTGTACTGCAATATCCGCTACACCTCCTGACACCCGTCTAAAAACGAAAAAGAAATACACATGAAAACAGCACACATACACAATAATAATTAAAAAAAAAAATAATGAAACATAACAAATCGATTCATAATTATTATATTAAAATTAAAGACACACCTAATGCTAAAATATCAACTAAAAAATATTAATTTATTTAAGATAGTTCTTGGCGATTTCTTTTCCATATTAACGTGTAACTATATATTATCCTTCTTTTTTTTTTGTTAATAGTGAATTGCTCTAGGTCGTTGAAAAGCCAAAGTGCAAAGTTTTTATATAATTTATTGATCAAATTTAAATGAATTGGCGCAATAACACAAGTGCAAGTTATAGAAACATAAACAATATATATTAATAGAATATTTCTTTTAAACAATAAATTTTAACAATTGCTATTATATTTTCAAGCATAAAAAAATAGAAACTAATTAGAGTTATAAGAAGCCATATTTTTCAACTACACTACTCACACACTAGCAAATAAATCACTTAAAACAAGAAGTAAAAGGAAAAATAAACTTTCACTCACTCTGGTAAAGAGTTATTAATGGCAACATTTTTTTGCTATATGAGCGAATATAGTTGTTATAGTTTTGCATTTTCATTTCTATCGTGCTCTGAATAAAATTTTCTTCTTTATTTTTCCAATGACGGCAAAAACTATATATTCGAATAATGTATGATATCATATAAATTTTGAATGTATAATATGATTATACACGTGCTGCGTGCGCAACAATGCAGTCCTTTAGTTTAGTTACGATTTAATAGTTTTATTATTATAAAATATATGTGTATGGTTCTATCGTTCATGACTATAAAATTTATGACACATTAAATAGCACATAATAGGAATGACTATGTATTATACAAATTGTCGAATGTATAATGAAATTGGGAGGTAATTTAACTAAAATAAGACGAAAAATGTTTAATATAATCCATTCGACATATTTTATACTACACATTGAGCCTTGCCATTGCTTTCCATCTATGTATTGTATATGAGAGCGATGGCTCCAAAGAAGAACATTACAGCTACACAAATGAGTTTTTTTTTTTTTTTTTGCGTAAAATGATATTAAATGTAGGCGTAAGTATTTTAGTTTTGTGCATAGTGTGTAGTGGGTATCTGTCTGTTTGTCTCAAATCCATAGATGTGTAAAAATCAATGTTGAGTAGGGATCACTATTTTCAGAATCTGCATATTTTCCTCAGATCATTAATAAATAAAAATGATCTTATCTTAAATTAGATCACCTAAAAGAACATGATCTAGTTCACCATCTGCAGATAATTTTTAGATCGTAGATCAGATCATTTTATAATAATAAGAAAAATATTATATTATACATATTATATTATTTATTATAATGAGAATACATAATATTTAGTGTGCTCTTAGATATAAA